>JAPKLW010009385.1:0-12314 GCA_026898455.1 Plectranthus barbatus | reverse complement strand
GAATTTAATGCGGCATTTAATGCCACATTTAATGTGCACAGTGGCTGCGCAGTCCGACTTTTGGTTTCCACCAATCGCTGAGCGCCACTTCAGCTACACGGCACGCCCCACGTCAGCACGACCGCGCACGTCGCACAGGGAAACGGGCCTGCTGATGACCGTCGATTCCCGCTTGCTGAGCGTTGATCCTGGTCGTCTGATCTTGCATGGACTCGAGTATAAATACTCGAGACTCTTCATCGGAAAAACCTTTACGTTCTTTCAAGTTTTTTCCAGCCCTAATCTATCTCATTCTCTCTCAAAATTCTTAAGTTTCCTGAGATTATGGCTTCATCTTCACGCCCCCCAACTGATAATCCCCCGGAAGACAACCCACCTTCCACATCTTCATCGTCTGGTGAGCCCAGACTACCAGTTGCCGAGCAGCACATGCCGACGTACACCGGCATTGTGAAGATTGAAGATATAGATTATACTCTTCCGTTCGCTCGACTGGTTCAGCTGAACAAGCCGGCAACCAAGGCTCAGCTCTCGAACGCACAAATGAGGGCAGCGCAAGTTCAGAAAGAAAAGATTCTGAACGAGAAACTGGCGCGCAAGAATTATGGGGAGGAGTTGATCGAGATGATCGACCGGGAAGGCCTTCGTCAGTATTTGACGGCAAGGCCCGAGACCTTCCATCCGCACATGGTAGCCGAGTTTTACGCTCGGGCCGTGGTTGCTGACGACAGGAGGTCGTTCACTACATCGGTGTTCGGCCACCTGATCACCGTTACCGCCGAATACCTCGCCAATCTCTTCGGCCTGAGGAATGAAGGAGAGGAAGTCGCCACGTATCATCAGGATGATACGGTGGAATTCCGAAGGAGGTGGACACAATGGAAGAGGGACGAAGTCACCGTCTTCCGGACTGGTATGAGGAAGTCGGAGATGGATGACTGGTGGCAGATGGTGTGCGACATCGTTGTCAGGATGTTGCAGTGCGAAGTCGGATCCTACGCCGAGCTGAGCCTGCGCAAGTTTTCGGTGATGTGCGCGCTGGTGGATGGGATTGAGGGCAACTGGGCCGAGTTCTTCTTTGGCCGGTTGCTGGAGAATGTAGCCAGGAACGCCAACATTCCAATTGATGGGACGTTCGCTCACTCCGTATCCTTTGGGCTGCGGATCAGCCATATCCTGGAGATGGAGATTGGAGATGGAGTGGACCAGGGGGAACAACTGGTGAGTTCGGACTTCATTCCGCCCACCAAGGAGCAGGCCAAGCTGCCTCGCCCTGACTACCACAAGCCGCGGAGGCTGAGGGGAAAGTCAGCAGTGGATCCAGCTGAGGTCGTCTCGGAGGAAGAAGAGGAGGATAAGGGGGAACAGGTGCCAGTCATGGCACAGCCGCTGACGGAGGAGGCAAGGGCCGAGCTGAAAAGAAAGATGGAGACTGAGTCTCTTTTTACTCAAATGGAGGAGGCGGAAGTGGATGCTTCTGGCAGTCGCCCTCAGCCAGTTCAGCAGGTGCCAGTCACCAAGAAGACCTCCCGCAAGAAGCCCAAGACTTCTCAGCATCAGCAGCCACATCAGGCACTGGTTCTTGGTCCCGCTCCAAGGAACATATTGGGACAGACCCAGGAGGAGCAGCTGGAGATTATGACCCGGAAGAGGAAGAGGGTCCAAACCAGAGCTCAGCTGGTGATGGAGCAGGCTAAGAAGGAGAGAAGTGCCTCCATTGTCAGGAGGAAGCAAGCCAAGGCAAGGCTGAAGGCCTTGGCAGCCCAGCGAAGATTAGAGGCTGAGCTAGCAGCCCGCGATGAAGCCTATGCCAAGGTGCAGGCTGAGCATGAAGCCAGGCGCCAGGAGGAGCTGGCTGAACAGCTGAGGCTGGCAAACAAGGGCAAAGGAAAGGCTGATGAAAGTCCAAGTGCCAGCCCACCAGCTTCCCCACCACCAGGCGAGCTTTTACCAGAAGATACATATCAGCGCCTGCTGGTGATGGGAGTCGACGAGGACATCATGTCCATAGTCGAGCACTACCAGCCGGATGAGGACGAGGCTGGGAGCCCGCTGGCTGCGCAAGGGGATGCCAGCGGTGCTAATGCTAAAAATGCGGATCCGCTGGCTGCGCAAGGGGATGCCAGCGGAAGCGGAGTTGCCGAAGAAGGCCCGCTGGCAGTGCAAGGGGTTGCCAGCGGAGGAGTTGATGAGCGGGCGACCACCCCGGAAAAACTGGCGGAGGAGAAGGAGGAGAAGGAGGCAGAGAAGGAAGAAGAGATGGATGTGGAGACTGGTGCAAGGACTTCTGGGAAGGCTCCCATTGTTATCTCTGATGATTCTGAAGACGAGGAGCCACCAGTTGTCCAGCACTCCACAATCCAGAGGATGGAGCCCAGGAACCTGTTCCCAGATTTTGCAAAGGAAGGGAAGGCTCAGCTCGGTCGTCAACAGTCCCAAGGAGCCTCAACTTCTGGACGACCAGCGACATCCTCACCAGCACAGCCTCGACGTGCTGATTCGCGACCACGACGTGACATAACCGTCAGCGTCCTCAATTACAACGTGGTCGACGCTGAGGAATATGAGGAGATGGTCAATGGACCCCATCGGTGGGAGTTACGCGGAGAAGAGGCCTTCGACACCTCTCAAGTGCCTGACTACAGCATTCTCAACATCATTCCTCTCCGCGGGCTCCCCCACCAGTCGGTCTTAGCTTCACGCATCCAGGACTGGTGCCTGCCCCTGAGGCCGATGGAGTTCTACAACCGTACTCTGTATGAGTACGCAGAAAATATCACAGTGGAGGTCGAGGATGCCGTTGATTTCGACATGTTCAATGACTTCCGGTATCTGTGGTTTGTCAACCCGACCCTGTACTGTGAGCTGCGGCGATGGAGGATCTTTGACCGTGTGGAGCGGTATCTCACGGTGGAGAAGCGCTCAGTTCTGTACGCTAGGCTGGGGCTGCAATACTGGAGGAATGAAGAGGACTGGGCGAATGAATTCATGGATACATTAACTGACGAGCCAGAGCCTTTGTCCCTTAGGCATGTCCGGCGGCGAGTGCAGAAGATTCTTGATTATCGCCTAAGGACTGGCAGCTCAGGACTCCCGAGGCCAAGGCGTGTCCGAGTGCCCTTTCTCCAGTTCCACCGCACCAGCCGGGGCTTTCAGGTGGTCTACGCTCTCCGAAGGATCCGGATATTGATTGCCCTCCCACCGCTCCTCCTCTACTTTGCCCGTCTGTTCGATATGGCAGCCACTGAGTTGCTAATTGATCATGTGGTGGAGGAGGATCCCTCCCGCAGCAGATGGCTGGTCCCTGCAGTCGCTGGTGCTCCGAATGTTGTGGAGCTGGAGCCCGTTGACTGGGTAGAGGCGGACTTTGCAGAAGAACAAGTCCCGCCAGCATCAGCTGAGATGCTGGTGGAGGAATCAGCTGAAGAGTCAGCGTCAGCAGCAGCAGCAGCACCAGCAGCCGCTGCAGAGAAAGTTGTGGATGGGGCATCTGGCGCTGATATAGTGATGGCTGAAGCCTCATCTGTTGAGCCCCCCACTTCGATGGCCCTGTCAGCAGAGCCTCTTTCCGAAGTCCATCCGCCTGCGCAACTGGTTGCTCTCATTGATGCCAGGATGGACCAGCGCTTTTCTTCCTACCGAGCAGAGATGGCGCAACAAATGGAGGCTTTCACCTCTGGGGTGAACTCCTTTTTGGCGCGGATCCAAGAGGGGGAAAGGGCGCGAGCAGTCGCTGATGAGGAGAGGGCTCGGCTTGCTGCGGAAGAGCGTCGCATTGCTGCTGAGGAGCGCTTGAAGAGGGAACAAGATATGGCGGCTCTTACAGAGATCTTGAGGAATTTAGCAAATCGCAATCAATCACCTGGATCTTCATCTCAGCCATAAGTCTTGTACTCTTCATTTTTTTGTGTAAGTAATTTTGTATCAGTTAGACTAGTCAGTTTTTAATCCTGTACTTGTAATTGTAACATCATTAATGGATTGATTACTGACGGGTTGACGACAATTTCTCATTGTCCAACTAATGTCAACTTTTTACTTACCAGCTGAACTTACACATTCAGTGTAATCAGCACCAGCACTCATTTTGATACTTTGTTGATTCTAACCTGGCTCAGAGTTTTACTTCAAAATTTAATCGAGCAATATCTCTCCCAGTTTGAGGGGGAAGATTTTTAGGTTAGAGCTGATGTGAGGAAGTAGTTTCATGGGTTTAGATCTGATAGGTTTATTTGTAAAAACCCAGAAATGCTTTGTAACCTTCCTCATCAGCTGAGTGCTCGCTGGTTAGGCTTTGATCGCACCAAAAAGGGGGAAATTGTTGGGAAATCTGGCTAAGTTTCCCTTCTCCAGCTGATAGCTTAGATCTTAGATTTGGTGATTAAGTGTTTTGGTGGATCAAATCCTAAGTCCAACCAGCGTCAGTTTGTCTCTAGATAGCTCTAGATCTCAAATGTAAAGTCCTGTTTAGGTCTTTTGAGTTGTAAGTCGCAGCTGATCAAGACTCATGCTGGCTACTGTTCACCAGCATGAGATGTGCTTACCAGTTGAGAGAAGTCTCACCAGCAAGCGGCTGACAAAGACTCATGCTGACACTGTTCATCAGCATGGAGTAGAGCTATTGACTGGTTACTGTTCACCAGTTGGGAAGATTTCACCAGCAGGAGGCTGAGAGATCTTACCAGCAGAATATGTGTTCTGGTTGACACTATTCACCAGCGGTGAAGCCAACAGTCACGGGAGATTCCAAGAGATAACATCAGACGAATTGGTAGACCTTGATTGTGCTAAGGAAAGTCACCAGCAGAGACTGCCAGCACAAGATCACCAGTATGATCTACCAGTCGGAGGTTATCAGCAGAATTCAAGATTCGCTCTCCCAGAGTCTTAGAGACAAAAAGAAGATTCGTCGAGGAATTAACTGACAGAGTATGACTTTAAGGAGGATACCTTAAAGTCTATCAGTTCAAGACACCAGTTCCGATTCCTCGTACTGACGAATAGAGTCGTTCTGACACAAAGAGATCTGTGTCAGATAAAGCGATCAAAGGTATGGCGCTTTCCGGAAATTCCTACCTGCCGCCTGCAGAAGGACATGCGAGGACAGAGACTTTTCCGGATGTGTCCAAACGGCTAGTATTTGAATCTGAATCTCACGTCTATAAATACGTGAGATCCAACAGCATTCAATACTCTTGCCCAATCTTAGCCACTCTTGACCTACCGAAAGCTCAAACGCATTCATATCAGCGAATAAGCAGTCTTTCGAGGCTTTTCTTAAAGCTACTCCGTGTGTCAATCATTTGAACACGAGACTCCAAGCTTCTAGCTTGTGAGTTATTGATCTCATTTGGTGTTCTTTCTCATTCCGAGGAAGAACATAGCAGCTCTTGAGCCAGCCAGCTCCAGAGTTATTACGGGCAGTTTTGCCGCCAGCAAGAGTCAAGTTCTTGGGAGAACTCAACACCCAATCAGTCGGAGGAGGAGGTTGAAGTGACGTGCTCGCACTCCATCCATCTGACAAGAGTTGAAGAAGGACAAGGACCGGGAGCGGTTGATCCAGTGAACTGGTAGACGAGGCATCTACCAGCTGGAAATAGATCGTAGGAAATCTTGTACCGGATTACTCTTTTTAGTGAATTTCCAGTGCTTCGACTGGAGAGTGGACGTAGATCAGTTGATCGAACCACTATAAAATATCCTTGTTATTTACTGCTTTCAGCATTTACTTACTGATTTAAAACCCAGCACCCAAGTGCTGGAGTATAACTGAAACAAGTTTATAACTGTGCAAACTCGACTCTAAAATTTTCTAAGTCCTGAGTCATCAGCTGACCAGCCAGTTGCCAGTCAGCTGAATACTCAGTTGCCAGTTGACTTACTAGCTGACAAGGTCCCAGTCAGCTGTGTAACCAGCAGAGTGCAAGAAACGAACTTACGTATTTTCCGCTGCCAAAGTATACCCTGATATCCGGGACCAACACTTAGCATCTTGCTAACCAACCTTTCATTGCTAATCGGTTCTTCCAGTGCTAGAGCTTCATTTGCCATGGTCACCATCTTTTCGAAGTACTCGGTGATAGTTTCATCTTCAGCCATGCGGAGGTTCTCAAATTTGGTAGTGAGAAGTCTCATTTTGGTCTTTCTCACACTAGCTGACCCTTCACATTTGGCTTGAAGAATAAGCCAGGCTTCTTTTGCTTCCACGCAACTGGAGATTAACCTAGCACACCCAGCATCAACAGACACAAAAATTGCATTAAGAGCTTTGGCATTGCAGTTTGACAATATTCGTTCCTCATTTGTCCATCTTCCTTCTTCTTTTGGAATCTTGACCGTATTCGTTGCATCTTCAGGATCTGGAATTTCTTCCTTCGGAGGTGTCCATCCTTCCAGCAATGCAGCCCAAGCTCTCTCATCAACAGCTTTAATGTAAATTCTCATTCGGGTTTTCCACATATTGTAGTTTAGCCCATTGCAATCCAGCACGGGTGGTCGGGCTGGCACACTTGACAAATCCATTGTGAAAAACTGCACTCAGGAAAGAAACTACTTAGTCCGTCAAGTAGAGGCTCTGATACCAATTGATATAATTTAGTGCCCGAGTTTAACACAATGGTGTCAAAGTTAGTGAAACACACAAGTTTGACACACGCCAAAACAGAGTATTTTAAACACACGCGGAAGCTTAAAGAGTTTGACACAGCGGAAATAATTGTTCGAAGGTTTATAAATTATAAACCTTCGAGAGCCACACGGCAAAGTAGTTTTCACTTATTCAAACAAGTTTTTACAAGTGAAGAACAAAAACAAAATAGAAATTTTCCTAAGTTCACTCCTTAGAAAAATCTCTACGAAAGCAATATAGAATTCCTTCTCGGTTCACTCCCTTGAAGTAATTCTACGAAAACAATCAAACCCAATTACACGATACAACCCAATATGCTCCTCCACCGTAGGATTCACTCTCCGGAGATGGATTCCACAACTCGATTGTAGATTTCGTGCGCTTGATGAATGATTGGTGAGACGATTCAGCCTTTGACTCGTATGAAGAAGTGTCTAATCTCAGATCCACACGCGTCTAGTCTTCTTCGTCTCGTATTTATAGGACTTGGAGCACTCGAGCACTTCCTCCACTACTTGGCAATGGAATCGTGCTTCTTCCACGTTCATTACCTGTTTATACACAAGAATAAACGTCCACAAACTCACGTGGAGGTTAGGTAACAATATAGAGGTGCTCCCTATTATTTAGGAACTTATTTAACAACCTAGAATTAAAAATAAATAATGTAAATAATAATATATACTTAGTATATGATAATATATTTAAATCCTATTAAATAGGACGTGCAAAAACGTAGTCAACAAGCTAGTAACAAGATCCCTACAAAATAGGAGTTAGTTAGTAACAAACAGATTCACACTTTGACACTCAGGTGTCAAAGTTCAAAGCAGATAAACTTTGACATCGATAGGCAGAGAAAGTTTGACATTAACCTGTTAATGCGAGTAAGTTTGACAACCGTGTGTCAAACTTACATATTCGCAAACTTAGTACTTCACAGACTATTTCACATATCTTTTCTCTATTGGTTCGACATTCTAGTATAAATTTATTTGACCACTATATTCTATAATTAATCCGTTAGAAATAGAAGCGATGAGTGCACAGATGGGATACAATTTTAGATAATGAAGAAAAATGAGACACTCTAGTAGGTGTAACATCTTCTGAATGTACCGATTTTTCAAAGTAATTTTAAGTAGCACAACAGAATATTGATTAATAAAACTTGCACTTATCTAAATTAAGTGTCAGTTTCAGTTTGGTTATCAAAGCTTAGTATGCGGTTTAAGTCTGGATAGTCTTTGAAGTCAGTTTCAGTTTTATACTGCAACACTTGAGTGTTGAGTTTTAAGAAATCTAAGCTGATAAACTGAAAGCAGTAAAAAAACAAAGTCTTCCTACGATCTATCGCTTGCTGAAGAATGTCTCTTCCTTCAGTGCACAATCTCACTTGTCTGGTTCTTTGTTCGTCCTTCACTTCGCAATTCCTCGGAGTGTGGGCACACCACACAGCCTCTTTGTCGCCGGAATAGGGTGTTTGTAGTTCTCCCCTGAACTGTCAGCTCAGAGGAAAGATCGCCCATAATCAAAGTAAAAATTGTACTTGACTGTTGTATTCTTTCTTGGAGAGAAAGAATACCAAGATTAACTCAAGAACATATATTATGAGTCTCGTGTTCACAGAAGTGTCATACGGAATAGCTTTGAAAGCCTCTAACTTTTGAGTCGTGAATTTGACAGAGTTTCGGCAAGCTCGATAGTAAAGTGTTAGGCGCTTGAATTTGTTGAAGTCCTCCACTATTTATAGGCAGAGGAGTGAGATTCAAATCTTGGAGCCGATAGACACATCAGATTTTTTATGTTCTCTTACTTTGCACGGGTAGATAGCCTTTTCCAGAAAGTACTGTGTCTTTTCCCGCTTTTCCGCTCTTTTTCTGACTATGACAGTAAATGTTCAACTTTTATCAGAACGACAGTATGTTAGTCTGAGGAATCATGGACTGGTCAGTCCAAGAAATCAAGACTGAACTCTTGAGCTTGCAGACTTTAAGGAATCTCCAATTCTTAAATTATGTACTTGTCAGTACCATTCCTCATATATATTCCCTTTGTCTCTATGCGTCGGGACTGAAACTAGGATTCCATGTTGAAGTCGTCATTCTTACGAGTCCATGCTGGCTGACGTCATCATTCAGTATAAGCTTTGTCCCCAGACTGGTAAGTTTGGTACCCTAGACTGGTCAATCCGAGACTGATCAGTTCCAATTGTAGTTCCTAATTCGTCAGTTTCTTTTGAGACCCAGACTGAACAGTTCCATACTGAGCTCCAATCTGTTTGAGTCTTCTTGCGCATCCAAACTAATTCTTCAGTCTGTCTTCAATTCAACTCCAGCTTACAACTCGATAATAAAGACCTTACAAGACTTTTCATTTTGAACACAAAATTGGAACTTAATCTCAACTCACTAAAATGGTTTTACACTTTGACCCACCAAAACAAAATAAGATAAGAATTGAGGCAATATTGCATTTGCTATAGTTAGAGATGAGCTTGAGTTAAATTGACTCGCGAACTACATAGGATCGGTAAAAAAAATGAGAAATATGAAATTAATTTGATATTAACTGGCCGAGTTGAGCTTGAGTCGAGTTCCATAATTCTCAAATTGATAGGCTTACCTTCAATCTAAGTTCACAAGTCTTATAGAGCTTTATATAATTTAAATATATTCTTTGGCATAAATTTGTTATTTAATTATAAATAATTTTTTTTTTATGAAAATCAGAAAATCTAGCAGAATCAAATTAATTTGACACCGAGTTAAGTTTGAATTTGAAAATTTGAGCAAACTTTAAAAAAAAAAATTAGCTCGTATTTAGCCATATTCAATTCGACTAGTTTAGTGATTACCCTGGCGAAAGTTTACCCTCAAATTCTACCTCACTAACAAATCCTACTTCGTGTCTGTCATATGCATGATCACAAATTAACTCTTCAAGATTCAAAATTAAGAGTCATGATTGATTTTGGAATATTATCATCACGTTTTACAAAATAAAGTTGTATATCATAAAATATTCATAGCGATCACGCTTATCCACATATAAATAAACCTTATATATAAAAATTGTGGCAACTCGAATTGGTTATGGTTATCATTGCCTCTAAAAGATTTGAAGAGTCAATGTTGATTAGCAAAAAAGTTGAGGTTAGGGTTGAGAATTAGGGTGCACAGCTTTGGAGGTAATATTTGGGACCAATTAATTATTTATTAAGGAACTTTTTAACTTTTTTTTTTAAAGGGAGATTTGGGTGCCTAGTGGATAGAATTGTGTTATATTTATATGAGAAGATTTGTTATATTTATATATATTATTATAGAGATTTACTATAAAATATAAATGGAAGTACAACTCAGATAACAGGAAAAAAAAAAAACCAACCTTGATTAAGATTAATATGAAATCTATTTGTAAGAGTAAGAAACCTCAACACAATGTGATTTGAAATATATCATTGAGGATTTAGCATTTTGAAATCAAAATTGTAGTAGAAGTGGGAGATTGAAAGATATGAACTAAGATTTTGTACTAATTAAATTAATATTATATATTATTTAGATTAATATATCTTGCAGACTGATATACTAATAAGATTAGTATATAATATATTAATTGAATAAATATTTATTTGGTAATATATTATTAATTATTGAAACTGATATGGAAACAAGTAAGACCCAAATCTTATATAAAATCTTATGGACCTCTTTGTTTTTGAAATTCTGACGCAGTTTAAATCAAATACACAAAACTTAGGGTTTCGTCTATATTCTACGGAATAAATTGTAAGTTTAAATCTAGATCTGTTCATTTATAAACAATTCTGCTGCGTTTATTAGATGAAATCAACGAAACCCAACACTATTATCATCAAATAATTAAGAAAATTACGATTATAAAGGCATGTAATGTTTCTTTCTAAATCTGTTATAGTTATAACTGCAAGATTAATTTAAACTCGAAGTTATCAATAAAAGGTAAGAGGCTTTAATCCCTTGGCATCAAATTCAACAACCCAAACTGCATTCAATGTTACATCAATAATCTTTTGATTGATGTATTATTCAATTGATATTTCATAATAAAATATACTCCCTCCCATTTAGTATGTTAGTATGTACTCCCTCTGTCCCATAACATTAGTCTTGTTTCATTCCGGCACAATACCAATACGAGTAGAGATAGAGGAAATTAATATTTCATTAGTGATTGTGTATTAATTTTCCATTTTAGGAAAGATGACTAATGTTTGGGACAGACGAAAAAGGAAAATAGGACTAATGTTATGGGACGGAGGGAGTACTATTTATTAGTCTCATTTCTTGAAATGATATTTTTTTTTCATACTTATCAATAAATTATTAATTTCACTATGCATTTTCTATTTGAGACTAATAATAAGGAACAAAGGGACTAGTAACATATTTTTTAAAATTGATATAGTTTTTGGTACATAAATATGGATGAAAGAGATATAGATTCTTTTGTTACTGAATATAGATTTTAAGAATTTAATTTATTTTATAATATGTATCCAATTTTAAAACTTAACCAACATAACTCATCTATTTATATATGTAATATTTTCAAGATTTACTATAGTCATGTATGCAGTCACCATATATAAAATTTTATACTACTGCCAAAAAAGGTTAGGAATTCTAACTTAGAATATTGCATAAAAAAAATCAATTGAAGCAATGTGAATCAGTTTTTCATTGATTTGTACAAATTTAAATCATTTATATATGTACAAGAGTAACTTAAAAGAAGGAAACAAGAATAACAGGAAGTTATGATTTTATTCTACTCTATCTTTTCTTATTTGTTCAATATCTCCGACGGTCCGACCATTTTTCTCATTTGTTCAATATCTTGGACAAAAATGTATAATTGTGCGATTTATTATTTCTATTGTAGTTTTAGTAAGTAATTTGAATCATGATTGTATTCTTAATAATTTTTTTTAATTCAATTTGAAAATAATGAACACTATACTTGTTTTCAAGAAAATCAAAGCAATGACAATAGAAATTGGTAACCGACAATCTTTTTTTAAGAAAATAAAATCTCCTCAAACATATTTATTTGTATATTTTATAAACTTATTTATTTATATATATAATTATACATCCTACTTTAAATTCAAAAATTCACACACTTACATGTTAATGTTCCTAAGTTATATCAAACTTAAAATGTGGAAATCGGCTAATTAGTTTTGTGACTTCACTTCCCGCGACCACGAGATGACATAGACTGTTCATCAATGGCGTATGTCAATATTCGGAGGCATGGAACGTGGAGTCGTGGACGTGTATTGCTTCTCCTCGAATGAGAATATTCCTCAAATTTATGGATATCATGAATTACAAGTTTATTACATCACAGCAAGATTTG
Organism: Plectranthus barbatus; assembly: GCA_026898455.1. Lineage (NCBI taxonomy): Eukaryota > Viridiplantae > Streptophyta > Magnoliopsida > Lamiales > Lamiaceae > Plectranthus > Plectranthus barbatus. Next base: position 277 of record JAPKLW010009385.1, on the reverse strand, counting down.
TAATTCATGGATTTCGTCGTGTAATTGGACAATCCGTTTGCAAAAACTAATAATAATATCGTGTCACCAGCTGCTAAACTTAAAAACTTTTTTAGTGACATTCCAACTTAATGATCTTTATGTAATAAATTCATCCACTTGAAAGAAATATAATATTGATTTATATTGAAATGAATGAAATAATATGATGATTGATTGAAGGTGAGCAAAATGCTGTGAGAGTGACCTGGTGGTGCGCATATTCAACGCAAACCACAACCTCAAGCAGTGGAACCTC
>JAPKLW010009384.1:0-12315 GCA_026898455.1 Plectranthus barbatus | reverse complement strand
CAGCAGTCAGCTGATGGAATTTTTATCAGCCAGCGGAAGTATACGAAGGATTTAATTCAGAAATATTGCCCAGAGAAAACTAAGTCCCTCAGAATACCTATGAGCACCAGTTGTCAAATATTTCTTGATGAGCAAGGTGAATCAGTTGATCCTACCATTTACCGAGGAATCATTGGATCACTTCTCTATCTCACAGCCAGCAGACCCGACATTTCGTACTCAGTCGGAGTGTGTGCCAGATTTCAAGCCAATCCGAAAAGGTCACACATGGAAGCTGCAAAGAGGATAGTAAAATATCTGAAGGGGACTGAATCTCTTGGAATATGGTATCCCAGAAATGATGAGCTTACACTCATTGGATATTCAGATTCAGACTTCGCTGGATGCCGTATTGATCGAAAGAGTACCAGTGGTACGTGTCAGTTTCTAGGACACAAGCTAATCAGCTGGTTTAGCAAGAAGCAGCACTCAGTTGCTACTTCTACCACTGAGGCTGAGTATGTTGCCGCTGCCAGTTGCTGTGCTCAAGTTATCTGGATCAAGCAACAACTGGAGGATTATGTAGTGGACACTGGCTGTGTTCCAATCTATTGCGACAACAACAGTGCTATGTGCATCACGAAGAATCCGGTTCATCACTCTAGAACCAAGCACATAGATATTCGACATCACTTCATTCGTGATCATGTCGAGAAGAAGGATGTCAGCGTGGACTATATCAGAACTGAAGATCAACTAGCTGACATCTTCACCAAGCCACTGCCAGAAGCAAGATTCAAGGAGTTGTGCATCAAACTCGGTCTTATGGAGATTGATGTGAGCCCCAATGATGAGGAAGAATGAGTCCCAGCTCTCATTCTGTTCTTGATCTTCTGATGGACGCTGATTACGACTAAGTCCAAGCTCTTAGTTGTTCTTTATTTAAGTGGTATCCCAACTGACAGATAGTACCTACTGGCAGAATTTATCTCTCAATGGCTAAGGAAATGAGTCCCAGCTCTCATTTCGAATCTTGCCAGCTTAAACCATCAGTTGAAATGAAATTGGGTCCCAGCTCCCAATTCCAAGTGATGATGAAGAAGTGAAGAGAAGATTATGTGGAATAAAATTGAGTCCAAGCTCTCAATTTTTACAATCTTTCAAGTTGCCAGCAGATAACTGATGGAATTGCCAGCACCAGTATGTGTATCAGTTGCCAACTGATAAAGAGGCCAATCAGTTAGGGGGAAGTATGCGACTGGTATGTGCTACTGATGACCAGTCATGCCAGCTATCTCAGAAAAGGCGGGATCGTTCAAATCCAAGTAGCGTGTACAACCCTCAGAATTTAATGCGGCATTTAATGCCACATTTAATGCGCACAGTGTCTGCGCAGTCCGACGTTTGGTTGCCACCAATCGCTGCGTGCCACGTCAGCTCCACGGCGTAGCCCACGTCAGCACGATCGCGCACGTCGCACAGGGAACCGGGCCTGCTGATGACCGTCGATCCTCGCTTGCTGAGCGTTCATCCTGGACGTCTGATCCTGCATGGCCCGAGTATATACCCGATCACTTCCTTCGGGTTAACCTTTATGTTTCCCTACTCTCAGAACCCTAATATCATTCAAAAATCTCTCAACTTCCTTTGAGTTTTTCTGAACTTGAATATTTCTAAAGTCATGGCATCATCCTCTCAACCTCCAGCTGATAACTCTCCATCTACATCATCCTCGTCTGGTTCACCAGACCTACCCATTGCTGAAGCCCATATGCCAACATATACTGGCATAGTGAAGATCAAAGATATAGATTACACCCTTCCGTTCGCTCGACTGGTTCAGTTGAACAAGCCGGCGACCAGGCGGCAGCTCTCCAACGCGCAGATTAGGGCTGCACAGGTTCAGAAGGAGAAGATTCTGAACGCGAAGCTAGCCCTAAAGCATCATGGGGAGGAGCTAATGGAGATGATTGACCGAGAAGAGCTCCGACAGTACCTGACGGCGACACCCCAAACCTTCCATCCACACATGGTAGCCGAGTTTTATGCTCGGGCCGTGGTAGCTGACGACAGGAAGTCGTTCACTACATCGGTGTTCGGCCACCTGATCACCGTCACCGCAGAATACCTCGCCAATCTCTTCGGACTGAGGAATGAAGGAGAGGAAGTGGCCACGTATCATCAGGATGATACGGTGGAATTCCGGAGGAGGTGGGCGCAATGGAAGAAGGCAGAGGTCACCGTCTTCCGGACTGGAATGAGGAAGTCCGAAATGGAGGACTACTGGCAGATGGTGTGCGACATCGTCGTTCGCATGCTCCAATGTGAGGTCGGTTCGTATGCTGAGCTGAGCCTGGGCAAGTTTTCAGAGATGTGCGCACTCGTCGATGGGATTGAGGGCAACTGGGCCGAGTTCTTCTTCGGCCGGTTGCTGGAGAATGTAGACAGGAACGCCAATGTTCCGATTGACGGCAGGTTTGCTCACGCCGTCTCTTTCGGGCTGAGGATCAGCCACATCCTGGAGATGGAGTTGGGTGATGGCGTGGATCAGGGGGAGCAGCTGGTTGGTTCTGACTTTATACCAGCCACGAAGGTGAAGCTGCCTCGCCCAGATTACAAGAAGCCACGAAGGCTTAAAGGGAAGTCAGCAGTGGACCCAGCTGAGGTCGTTTCTGAGGAGGACTCAGAAGACCTGGGAGAGCAAGTGCCAGCTGTGGCTCTCCCGCTGACAGCAGAGGCAAGGGCAGAGCTGAAGAGGAAGCTGGAGATGGAGTCTCTCTTCGAGACCATGGAAGGCGCGGTGGCTGAGGCGACTGGTATTCACCCACGAGACGTACAACTTGTACCAGTCACCAAGAAGCCTACCCACAAGAAGCCCAAGACTTCCCAGCACCAGCAGCCACCATCAGCTGTTGCATATGACCCCGAGTCTGGGAAAATCTCCATCCCAGTCAAGAAGAACATACTGGGGCTGACTGAAGAGGAGACGCTGGAGAGGATGACCCGTAAGCGTAAGAGGGTTATGACCCAGGCTCAGCGGGTGGTGGAACAGGCGAAGAAGGAGCGAAGTGCCTCCATTGTGAGGAAGAAGCAGGCCAAGTCAAGGCTCCGAGCTCTACTGGCGAAGCAGAAGAGAGAGGCGGAGCTGGCGGCCAGGGATGAGCGCTTTGCTCAGATCAAGGCTGAGACTGAGGCCAGGCGCCAGGAGGAAATAGAGGAGCAACTGAGGCTGGCGACCAGGGGCAAAGGGAAAGCCCATGAAATTCCGAGTGCCAGCCGATCCGCACCAGCACCGCAAGGCGAGCTCCTTTCTGAAGAGACATTTGAACACCTGGTGGTGCTGGGCACTGACGAAGAGGTATTCAATCTGGTTGATGATTACAAGGAAGAGACTGCTGAAGTCCCTCCACCAGTGCAAGGGGATGGTGAAGGTGACGGCATCCCACTGGCTGCGCAAAGGGAAGCCAGTGGAGGAGTTGAGGTTGGCCCGCTGGCTGCGCAAGGGGAAGACAGCGGAGGAGTAGAAGAACGGGCGACCAACCCGGTAAAACTGGCGGATTCTTCTGAGGATCAGGAGAAGGTAGTGGTGGAGGAGCAAGCCACTGAGATGGAGGTAGAAACTGGTGGCAAGGCTGCTGACAAGGCTCCAGTGATCAATCTTGTAGATGATGAGGAGCAGCCACCAGTAGTCCAGCGCTCTACTATCCAGAGGATGGAGCCCAAGGCTTTATTTCCAGATTTTGAGGCTGAGCTTAAAGCTCGTGCCAGTCGCCCCCGTTCCTCAGATGCTTCGACATCCACATCCGGGCGACCAGCGGCATCCTCCTCGACACCAGCACGTGCAGAGCCCCGTCAAAGGCAACCTTATATGATGGGTGTCCACCATTACCATCAGATTGATGAGGAGACCTACCAGGCGCAAGTGACAGGACTCCATAGGTGGGAGCGTCGCGGGGAACTGGCATTCTACAACTCAAGGGTGCCAGAATTCTCCATGTTCCATATCATCCCCACCAGCGGCCTTCCCCACCAGTCAGTCTACGCCATGAGGATATATGACTGGTGCTAGCCGTTGCAACCAGTAGAGTACTTCAATCGTACTCTGTACGAGTATGCTGAGAATATCTCAGTAGAAGTGGAGGACGTCGTCGATGAGGAGTTATTCGACGACTTCCAGGATTTGTGGAGAGAGAACGCGGATCTCTTCCTGGAGCTCCGGCGGTGGAAAATTTTCGACCGGTGCCACCGCCAGCTGACGGTGGAGAAGAGGGCAGTTCTTTATGCTAGGCTTGGATTGGGTTACTGGCGTGCGGAAGAGGAGTGGGCTAACTCCTTCATGGATACAGATGCTGATAGCCCCCAGCAGCTGTCGATCAGGCGGATCAAGCACCGTATGGAGAAAATTGCTACATACCGCAGGCTGACTGGTAGCTCCGGCCTTCCGCGACCAAGGAAAATCGCCATACCTTTTCTCCAGTTCCACCGATCCAGCCGTGGCTACCAGATGATATACGCGCTCAGACGCATTGTGATACTGGTAACTCTCCCGCCGATCCTCCCCTACTTTGGTATACTCTTCGACATGACTGCCAGCGAGCTGCTGGTAGATCATCTGGTGGAGGAGGATCCATCCCGGAGTTGGTGGCTGATCCCTGCCGTCGCTGCTGTTCCAAATGTTGTGGAGCTGGAGCACATTGACTGGCAAGTGGAGGAGTTGGCAGTCCCAACAGATTCAGAGCAAGTCCCGCCAGCATCAGCTGAGATGCAGGTGGAGGAGTCAGTAGCAGCCGCTGCAGTCCCAGCAGAAGCATCAGCCGCTGCAGAGCCAGTAGTGGAGAGGCCAACTGGAGCTGACACTGTGATGGCTGAGGCCTCATCTGGTGTGCCCTCTACTTCGATGGAGCTGTCAGCAGAGCCTCTCTCCGAGGTCCATCCGCCTGCGCAACTGGTTGCTCTCATTGATGCCAGGATGGACCAGCGCTTTTCCTACTTCCGAGCAGAGATGGCGCAACAAATGGAGGCCTTCACCTCTGGTGTGAACTCCTTTTTGGTGCGGATCCAAGAGGGGGAAAGGGCGCGAGCAGTCGCTGAGGAGGAGAGGGCTCGGCTTGCTGCGGAAGAGCATCGCATTGCTGCTGAGGAGTGTTTGAAGAGGGAACAAGATATGGCGGCTCTTACAGAGATCTTGAGGAATTTAGCAAATCGCAGTCAATCACCTGGATCCTCATCTCAGCCATAGGTCTTGTACTCTTCATTTTTTTGTGTAAGTAATTTTGTACAAGTCTAGACTAGTCAGTTGTCCTTCCTGTACTTGTAATTTCACATCATTAATGGATTGATTACTGACGGGTTGACGACAATTTCTCATTGTCCAACTAATGTCTACTGATTTTTACTTACCAGCTGAACTTACACATTTTGTGTAATCAGCACCAGCACTCCATTTGGTACTTGTTAATTCTAACCTGGCTCAGATTTTTACTTCATAACTTAATCGAGCAATATCTCTCCCAGTTTAAGGGGGAAGATTTTTAGGTTAGAGCTGATGTGAGGAAGTAGTTTCATGACCCTGAAATACTCTGTAACTTTCCTCATCAGCTGAGTGCTCGCTGGTTAGGCTTTGATCGCACCAAAAAGGGGGAAATTGTTGGGAAAATTGTCAAAGTTTCCCTTCCCCAGTTGATAGCTTAGATCTTAGATTTGGTGTTTAAGTGTTTTGGTGGATCAAATCCTAAGTCCAACCAGCGTCAGTTTGTCTCTAGAATAGCTCTAGTTCTCAAATGTAAAGTCCTGTTTAGGTCTTTTGAGTTGTAAGTCGTAACTGATCAAGACTCATGCTGACACTGTTCATCAGCATGAGAAACTCTTACCTGGTGGAGGATTTCACCAGCAGACGACTGACAGACCCATGCTGACACTGTTCATCAGCATAAAGTAAAGAGCTAATGACTGGCTACTGTTCACCAGTTGGGAAGATTTCACCAGCAGGCGGCTGACAAATCTTACCAGCAGAATATGTGTTCTGGCTGACACTATTCACCAGCAGTGAAGCCACCAGTCATGGGAGATACCAAGAGTTAGCATCCAGATATTGGTAGACTCAGATTGTGCAAGCGCAGTCACCAAAAGAGACTGCCAGCACTAGATCACCAGTACGATCTACCAGTTGGATGTTACCAGCAGAATTCAAGATTCGCTCTCCCAAAGACTTAGAGACAAAAAGAAGATTCGTCGAGGAATAAACTGACAAGAGATGACTTTAAGGAGGATTCCTTAAAGTCCATCAGTTTCGAGACAACCAGTTCCGATTCCTCGTACTGACGAATAGTGCCGTTCTGACATAAAGAGATCAATGTCAGATAAAGTGGACAAAAGCATGGCGCTTTCCGGAAATTCCTACCTGCCGCCGTCAGAAGGACATGCGAGGACAAAGACTTTTTCCGGATGTGTCCAAACGGCTAGTAGATTTGAATGGGATCCCGCGTCTATAAATACCTGGGATCCAACAACATTCAATACTCTTAACCTACCGAAAGAACGATCGCACTTATTGCCAGCAAGCAAATACTTTCGAGGCTTTTCTTAAAAGCTCTTCCGTGTGTCAATTATTCGAACACGAGACTCCAAGCTTCCAGCTTGTGAGTTATTGATCTCTTTGGTGCTCTTTCTCTCTCTGAGGAAGTTCACAGCAGTTCTAGAGCCAGCCAGCTCTTGAGCTATTACGGGCAGTTTGCCGTAAAGGAGTCACGTTCTTGGGACCAACCAGTCAGAGGAGGAGGTTGAAGTGACGTGCTCGCACTCCATCCATCTGACGAGAGCTGAAGAAGGACAAGGACCGGGAGCGGTTGATCCAGTGGACTGGTAGACGGGGCATCTACCAGCTGGAGATAGATCGTAGGAACTTTGTACCTGATTGCTCTTATAGTGAATTTCCAGTGAGTCGACTGGAGAGTGGACGTAGACCAGTTGGTCGAACCACTATAAAAATATCCTTGTTATTTACTGCTTTCAGCATTTACTCACTTGTTTAAAACCCAGTAACTGATTACTGGAGTATAACTGAAACTGGTCTATAACTTGTGCAAACTCAGACTTAAAATATTCTAAGTGTTGAGCTACCAGCTGACTAGCCAGTCAGTCAGCTGAAGTAACCAGCAAGAACCTAGTGCAAGTTAGAATTATAAGTTTATATTTTTCCGCTGCGTAACGTTATAACACTCTGATAAACTGGGACCAACAAGTGGTATCAGAGCGGACGGTTCTTACAGACCGTTCGTTTCTGTGTCGCTTAGGACTGAGATCCGCTTTCCTTGCACCTTGTTTCTTTTTTGCCTACTTGTCTAGCTCAGGTCATCATGATGAATGTTCCGAAGCTGATGGCGTACAATCCGGAGAAGCATGAGGTTTGGCGCAAGCGCTCGCTAATCCAGCTGAAGAGTGTCCATCCTGAGATGAAGGATGTGCTGGAAAAAGGGCCGATAGAGATTACCAAGACACAACATGCATTGGGTGATCGGCCAGCCGCGGAGATTCCAAAGCCTCAAGACGAGTGGAATGCCGAAGATAGGAGGAGGAATCAGCTGGATTCCGTTGCTCTTGACATGATCCTATCTTGTCTTCCTGAACCGTTAATGGAGGAAGCCCTCCAATATGATAATGCCAAAGATGTTTGGGACTTCATTAATGGTCTTTGTCAAGAAACTGACCAAATGAAACGTAATAAATTGCAGGTGGCAGTTGACAAATACGAGTCTTTCCAAATGCTGACCGGAGAAACCATCAAGGAGATGGAGGCAAGGTTTAATGCCATTGTCAGCGAACTGAAAGCTCTGGACAGGAAGTACACCAATGCTGATCTGAATGCAAAGATCCTGTCCAAAATGCCTAAGGAGGATTGGTTTGTGAAAACCACCGCACTGAAGGAGAAAGATTTATCTAAAATGACTCCTAAAGAAGTTTTTGCTCAGTTGCAGGCACACGAATGGGATATCCAGATGGTGAATAAGAATGAGGCCATCAGGAATGTTGGATCCCCCAGCATTAAAGCTCAGGACGAAGCCTATTTCGTCAAGAGGGATGCCAAGTGGAAGCCCAGGAAGCCATTCCATGCTGAGAAGCCAGCTGGGCAGCTCAACCAGCCGAAGGAGATCCAGTTCGCATCGGGATCTCATTCCAAAGGAGGCGAGAGCTCAGTCGCAGAACTTGAGCAGCAGATGAAGAGATTGGCTGTCCTTCTGGAAAAAGCCAAGTCAAAACAGGGAGTTTCTGCTGGCTCAACTGACGGGAAATTTGTCAAAAGAGCTCCTCGCGCTTGCTATCAGTGCCAATCCCCTGATCATTTAAAGTTTGAATGTCCACAGGTGGACAAAACTGAGAGGGAAAGGCTGAAGAAGCTCTTTGAAGAGCGTGCTTCCAAGGCTGTTGCCAAAGCCATGCTGACCAGGACGGAGGTGCCTGACATACCCGATCATGATGATGGGGAGTTTGAGTCAGATGGAGAGTCAGAAGAAGAAGCTCTCCTGGCATTTATGGCAGCTCTCGGAGAAGAGCTAGCTGAAGAAAATGCTGACAATGAGGAAGAACTGGCACTTGCTGCTGATAATGAGGTACAATCAGTTCCTCAATTGCATATCATGCCAATACAAATCATAGACGATTCTGAGTCGCATTGCTCCGACTCAGAAGACGTCACTTTAGATGTTCTTCAGCATGAATTTTTAAAATTTTATGAAATGAAAAATGTCTTGGCTGGTGAAAACTCTTCGCTGAAAGAACAAATTTCCGTTTTGACTAAGGAGATTGAAAAATCTAGGTCACTCAGCGAAGAACTAGCCACTTTGAAAAAGGCTCACTCTGAACTGCTCCAAGATTTTCAAATTACAAAAACTGAACGAGATAACTTTCACAATCTCGTTCTGGAGCAAGAAAATAAAATAAATTTTCTAAACAAAGGTTCCAAAGACTTGGAAGCAGCTCTAAGTCATTGGAGAAAGCCAACTGACAAATCAGGGTTGGGATTTGATAAGTTTTTGAGCACTAGCACTAACCAACCCGCGCTCATAGCTGAGAAGGGTAAGGGAAAACTGGCAAATTTATCAGCATCAGCTGCTGTTGCCAGTAAGCCCCGTGTGGCTGATCAGCACGGGAACAATAAGACCAGATTCGTGGGTGAGTCATCTAGACAAAAACCTCAACTGGCAAAACCCGCTGCTGACAGGAAGCCAGCGCACCCGAAGAAGCTGACTAAGCCGAATAATTCTAAGGCAAGGAAGTCAGCACCAGCTGCCAGTGGAATTCGACAGCCAGCACCAGCTGTCAAGAGATTCCACGCACAACCTTACAAGTATGCCAGTTACCAGCATACTTACAAGGGGTTCCAGTCTCAGCGAAACACTGAGAGAAGGACATTTCCCGATAGGAGGAATATCTATCGGAGGCCTGAGCCCAATCAAAACCTTTTCTCAAGGGCTGGGAAGGCTAATCATCGTGGCCCTCAATTTCAGAGACCACCAAGGCAACACGATCAGTCGGTAAGAAATTTCCGACACTCTTGGAGGAAGAATACCTCCAGAGGATCTGCACACACAGCCACACCTTCCAAAACCATGCATTATTTTAGAAGGAAGGGAAAGGCCACAGGTGATGTCAGCAAGGGTAACACCAAGCTGAAGATCACACAAGTCTGGATTCCGAAAGGAATGATCCAGAGATCTAACCCTGCAGGACCCGTTGATGATCGGGGACCTAAATGATTCTATTTTTCTTGCAGGAACTAGGTCATGCAAGTCAGCTTCAGAGGTCGAGCGAGTGGATCATTGATAGTGGTTGCTCCGCTCATATGACTGGTGAGGAGTTCCTGTTCTCAAAGCTCACCAAGATCAGAGGACCTCCAGTTATCTTTGGTGATAACTCCAAGGGCAGAGTTATCAGCAAGGGATGCATAGAAAAAGATGATGTCCGAATTGTGAACGTATCCCTTGTTACCAACCTGAAGCACAACCTCCTGAGCATCAGTCAGCTGTGCGACAATGGTTATACCATTGTGTTTGACAAGTCTGGGTGCCAGATCAAGAATGAAGATTCTGGTGAGACCAAGCTGAGAGGTGTCAGGAAAGGAGGCCTTTATGTCGTTGACTGGCAGAGTGGGAAGACTGATACATGCTTTATGGCCACCAGTTCTATGGAAGCTAACTGGTTGTGGCACAAAAGGTTGAGTCATCTGAACTTCAGAACGATCAACTATCTGGCCAAGCATGATCTTGTGGATGGTCTTCCCAAGGGCGGGTTCAAGAAGGAAGGAATTTGCAAAGCTTGTCAGCAAGGCAAACAAACTAAGAAGTCCTTCAAGAGCCAGTCACCTGTTTGCCCCAGTACCAGTCAGGTACTTGAGCTGTTACATATGGACCTGTTTGGACCAGTAACGCCGCAAACCATTGGAGGAAGGCGATATTCGCTGGTAGTAGTTGATGACTACTCGCGCTATACATGGGTCAAGTTGCTTAGAACAAAGGATGAGGTGAAGGTGATTCTTCCTGAGTTGATCATCCAAGCGCAGAAGCAGCGCGAAGCAGTAGTGAAGCGAATTCGCTCGGACAATGGGACTAAATTCTGCAATGGTCCGCTGATGGATTTTTGCGCGGAAGCCGGTATCAAACATGAGAGATCTACTCCAAGGCAACCGCAGCAGAATGGACTGGCAGAACGTAGGAACAGGACGCTGAAAGAAGCGGTCCGGTCCATGCTGGCTGAGTCCGACTTGGGACAGAGTTTCTGGGGAGAAGCGTTGGTGATAGCCTGCTACACTCAGAATAGAAGCGGGATCAACGACAGACTCCAGAAAACTCCCTACGACCATTCTATAGCTCATCTTCGTGCATTCGGTTCACCATGTTATATCCATAATAATGGGAAGTCGAAGTTAAATGCTTTCTCGCCTAAGGCTGATGAAGGTGTGTTTGTCGGATATGGACATCCCTCTCACAAGGGCTATAGAGTATTTAACAAGACTACCCAGCTTGTGGAAATAACATGCAATGTTGTTTTTGATGAAGCTACTTTAGTGCGCAGGACCTTACGCCAACTGGCTGAAGATGTTCCTGAGGTCGAGGATGTCAGCGACCAGTTGGGCAGGAATTCTTCCGATGCTCAACCAACTGGTTCGACTAGACCTATGAATGGATCATCCTCACAACCAGTTCCCTCGGTTGCCCATCAGCAAACCGAGAGGGTCGGTGATGCAAATGACCTTGCTGAGACCTTACACTCAATCTCCCTGAGTGGAACTAGCAACAATCAAGGGGGAATTCCGACTGGAATCTTTGAGCCAGAAGACAACGATGAATCAGCTGGAATGGAGGTGCCAGCTGACACTGATTTGGTTGGTGAAGGTTCGGGAGATCAGTCAGATAGTGGAGCTGAAGAAGAAGTTCCAACTGGAGGTCAACCACCAGTTGCAGTTCCAGTTCCGATTGATGGAGGTCACCAGCCAGTTGCAGTTCCAGCTCCGACTGGTGAGAATGTGGAAGCACCAGTCACCAGGACAGATGAACCAATTTCACAGCCGGCACCAGCAGTCGCTGGTCCTCCCAAATGGCTGAGAGATCACCCATCCGATGCTATTCTCGGTGATCTGGAAGGTTCAGTTAAGACTCGACACGGCAGTGCGCTCCTGAGTTGTTTTATCTCTCAAATGGAACCTACTTCCATAGGAGTGGCGCTCGAATCTGCCGATTGGATCAATGCCATGCAAGAGGAGCTTGCAGAATTCACTCGCAATAACGTTTGGGACTTGGTGGAGAGACCATCACATCAGTCAGTGATTGGCACCAAGTGGGTTTTCAAGAACAAGCGAGATGAAACTGGCACTGTAATCAGAAACAAAGCTCGATTAGTCGCCAAAGGCTACAGGCAGTGTGAAGGGATCGATTTCGATGAGACCTTTGCACCAGTTGCCAGAATGGAGGCGATATGGCTGTTCCTTGCTTATGCAGCGTATCACGGCTTCACGGTGTTCCAGATGGACGTGAAGAGCGCCTTCCTGAATGGCGAGCTAAAAGAGGAGGTATATGTCGAGCAACCTCCAGGCTTTGAAGTTGGCACCAAGGTGTACAAGCTGAGAAAGGCCCTGTATGGATTGAAACAGGCGCCCAGGGCTTGGTACGAAACGCTGTCACAATTCCTCACCAGCAATGGATTTCGGAAAGGGAAGATTGATAGGACTCTCTTTCTTCTCAAGGATGGTGGTGACATGCTAATGGTGCAGATCTATGTAGATGACATCATATTCGGATCAAGGAATATAACTCTCTGCGAGAAGTTTTCTCAACTGATGCAGAC
>JAPKLW010009383.1:551-12315 GCA_026898455.1 Plectranthus barbatus | reverse complement strand
ACCAGCGAGTATCGTCTTCCTCCAATGGTTTGCGGTGTTACTGGTCCAAACAGGTCCATGTGTAACAACTCGAGTACCTGACTGGTACTGGGGCAGACTGGCGACTGGTTCTTGAAGGACTTCCTAGTTTGTTTGCCTTGCTGGCAAGCTTTGCAAATTCCTTCCTTCTTGAACCCGCCCTTGGGAAGACCATCTACAAGATCATGCTTGGTTAGATAATTAATAGTTTTGAAATTTAGATGACTTAACCTTTTGTGCCACAGCCAGTTAGTTTCCATGGAACTGGTGGCTACAAAGCATGTATCAGTCTTCCCGCTTTGCCAGTCAACAACATAGAGACCTCCTTTCCTGACACCTTTCAGCTTGGTCTCGCCAGACTCTTCATTCTTGATCTGGCACCCTGATTTGTCAAACACAATGGTATAACCATTGTCGCACAGCTGACTGATGCTCAGGAGGTTGTGCTTCAGATTGGTGACAAGGGATACATTCACAATTCTGACATCATCCTTCTCGATGCAGCCCTTGCTAATAACTCTGCCCTTGGAGTTATCACCAAAAATAATTGGAGGTCCTCTGACCTTGGTGAGCTCAGAAAATAGGAACTCCTCACCAGTCATATGAGCCGAGCAACCACTATCTATGATCCACTCGCTCGATCTCTGAAGCTGTGTTGCATGATCCTGTTCCTGCAAGAAAATGAAATTATTTAGGTCCCCGATCATCAGCGGGTCCTGCAGGGTTAGATCTCTGGATCATTCCTTTTGGAATCCAGACTTGAGTAATCTTCAGCTCGGTGTTACCCTTGCTGACATCACTTGTGGCCTTTCCCTTCCTTTTAAAATAATGCATGGATTTGTTTTGGGAAGGTGTGGCTGTGTGTGCGGTTCCACTGGAAGTATTCTTCCTCTGAGGGTGTCGGAAATTTCTTTCCGACCGCATGTGTTGCCTTGGTGGTCTCTGGAATTGTGGACCACGATGATTAGCCTTCCCAGCCCTTGAGAAAAGATTTTGATTGGGCTCAGGCCTCCGATAGGTGTTCCTCCTATCGGGAAATATCCTTCTCTCAGTATTCCGCTGAGATTTGGATCCCTTGTAAGCATGCTGGCAACTGGCATACTTGTAAGGTTGGGCGTGGAATCTCTGGACAGCTGGTGCTGGCTGTCGGATTCCACTGGCAGCTGACGCTGACTTCCTTGCCTTAGAATAATTCGGCTTAGTCTGCGTCTTCGGGTATGCTGGCTTCCTGTCAGCAGAGGATCTTGCCAGTTGAGGATTTTGTCTTGATGACTCACCTATGTATCTGGACTTATGGTTCCTATGCTGATCAGCCACACGGGACTGACTGGTATTACCAGCTGGTGCTGATGCATTTACCAGTTTGCCCTTACCCTTACCAGTACTGATTCGTTCGGGCTGATTTATGCTCAAATCTTTTGTAAATCCCAACCCGGACTTATCAGAAGGCTTTCTCCAATGAGATAGAGCATTTTCCAAATCCTTTGAGCCTTTATTCAAAAAATTTATTCTATTTTCTTGCTCCAGAACGAGATCGTGAAAATTATCTCGCTCAGTTTTTGTAATTTGAAAATCTTGGAGCAACTCAAAGTGATTCTTTTTCAAAGTGGCTAGCTCTTCACTGACTGACCTCGATTTTTCAATCTCCTTGGTCAAAACAGAAATTTGATCTTTCAGCGAAGCATTTTCACCAGCCAAGACATTCTTTATTTCATAAAATTTTAAAAATTCTTTTTGAAGAATGTCTAAAGTGACAGCTTCTGAGTCGGAGCAACGCGACTCAGAATCGTCTAAACAAATAGAAGGCATGATATGCATTGGGGAAGCTGATGATTGTACCTGATCATCAGCTGCAAGTGCCTCTTCACTGTCAGCACTTCCTTCAGCTGACTCCTCGCCAAAAGCTGCCATGAGTGCCAGTAGAGCTTCCTCTTCTGACTCCTCGTCTGACGCATACTCCCCATCATCATGGTCGGGTATGTCAGGCACTTCAGTCCTGGTCAGCATAGCCTTGGCAACGGCCTTGGAGGCGCGCTCTTCAAAGAGCTTCTTTAGCCTTTCCCGCTCATTTTTGTCCACCTGTGGACATTCAAACTTTAAATGATCAGGGGATTGGCACTGGTAGCAAGCACGGGGAGCTCTCTTGACGAATTTTCCGTCAGTTGAGCTCAGAGATACTCCCTGCTTTGACTTGGCTTTCTCCAGAAGGAAAGCCAGTCGTTTCATCTGTTGCTCAAGATCTGCGATAGAGCTCTCGCCGTCTTTTGAGTTAGATCCCGATGTGACTGGGATCTCTTTCGGCTGGTTGTGCTGGGCAGCAGATCTGTCAGCATGGAAGGGCTTCTTGTGCTTCCACTTGAAGTCCTTCTTGACGAAATAAGCTTCGTCTTGAGCTTTGATGCTGGGGGATCCGATGTTCCGGATGGCCTCATTCTTGTTCACCATCTGGATGTCCCACTCGTGTGCCTGCAACTGAGCAAATAACTCCTTGGGAGTCATCTTGGACAGGTCCTTCTCCTTCAGAGCTGTGGTCTTCACGAACCAGTCCTCCTTGGGCATCTTGGACAGGATCTTGGCATTAAGATCTTCATTTGAATACTTCCTGACCAGGGACTTTAGCTCGCTGACGATGGCGTTGAATCTCGCCTCCATCTCCTTGATGGTTTCTCCAGGCAGCATCTGGAAGGACTCATACTTATCCACCGCAACCTGCAATTTGTTGCGTTTCATTTGATCAGTTTCTTGACCTAGACTATCAAGATAATCCCATACTCCCTTGGCATTGTTGAACTGGAGTGCTTCCTCCATCAATGACTCTGGAAGACATGCCAGGATCAGTTCATGAGCAATGGAATCCAACTGATTCCGCTTCCTGTCCTCAGCATTCCATTCGTCTTGGGGCTTTGGGATCACGGCAGCTGGACGATCTCCTAGCTGGTGCTGAATCTTGGTGATCTCAATCGGCCCTGTCTCTAGCACATCTTTCATCTCTGGATGAATGCTCTTTAGAGAGATAAGAGTCCTCTTCCGCCATGTATCATGCTTCACAGACTTGTAGTCGAGTAGCTTCGGAATATTCATCTTGATGTACCTGAGCTAATCAAACAGACAAGCAAAAAGAAGAGAGCGCAAGGAAACGTGGATCACGGTCCTAAGCGACTCAGATACGAACGGTCTATAAGAACCGTCCGCTCTGATACCACTTGTTGGTCCCGGATTATCAGGGTATAACTTGGCAGCGAAAAATGTGTTAATTCGTTTCTTGCGCTCTGCTGGTTACTCAGCTGACTGGGGACCTTGTCAGCTGGTAAGTCAACTGGCACTCTGAGTACTCAGCTGACTGGCAACTGGCTCGTCAGCTGGTAGCTCAAGACTTAGAATGTGTTTAGCCTTGTTTGCACAGTTATATCAGTTTTCAGATATACACCAGCACTTGGGTGCTGGGTTTTAAATCAGTACGAAATGCAGAAAGCTGATAAAAGACAAAGGATTTATAGTGGTTCGATCAACTGATCTACGTCCACTCTCCAGTCGTAGCACTGGAAATTCACTAAGAGTAATCGGGTACAAGTGTCCTACGATCTATCTCTAGCTGGTGAATGCCTTGTCCACCAGTTCACTAGATCAACCGCTCCCGGCCTTGTCCTTCTTCAACTCTGATCAGCTGGTGGAGTGCGAGCACGTCACTTCAACCTCCTTAGCTGACTGCGTGGGTGTTTAGTTCTCCCAAGAACGTGTCTTCTCAATACGGCAAAAAGCCCGTAATAACTCAAGTGCTGGCTGGCACAAGAGCTGCTGTGAACTTCCTCAGAAGAGAAAGAACACCAACGAGATCTGTAACTTACAAGCTGGAAGCTTGAAGTCTCGTGTTTGAATAAATCAACACACGGAAAAGCTTTAAGTAAAGCCTCGAAAGATTTGCTTGCTTGCTTGAGCGTAATAAATTCTGAGTCTTTCGGTAGGTCAAGAGTATTGAATGTTGGGAAGCAAGCGTCTTAAATGTTGGTAGCTCCGACCTATTTATAGACGCAGGATCCCATTCAAATTTCTAGCCGTTTGGACTCATCCGGAAAAGGTCTCTGTCGTCGCATGTCCTTCTGACGGCGGCAGGTAGGAATTTCCGGAAAGCGCCATGCTTTTGTCCACTTTATCTGACATTGATCTCTTTATGTCAGAACGGCACTATTCGTCAGTACGAGGAATCGGAACTGGTGTCTTGAACTGATAGACTTTAAGGTATCCTCCCTTAAAGTCATACTTTGTCAGTTTATTCCTCAGACGAATCTTCTGTTTGTCTCTAAGACTCTGGGAGAGCGAATCTTGAATTCTGCTGGTAACATCCGACTGGTAGAACATTCTGGTGATCTTGTGCTGGCAGTCTCTGCTGGTGACTTGCATTGACACAATCTAAGTCTACCAATTTGTCTGATGTTAACTCTTGGAATCTCCCATGACTGGTGGCTTCACCGCTGGTGAACAGTGTCAGTGAGAACACCTATTCTGCTGGTAGGATTTGTCAGCAGCCTGCTGGTGAAATCCTTCCCAACTGGTGAACAGTACCCAGTCATTAGCTCTTCTCATGCTGATGAACAGTGTCAGCATGAGTCTTGTCAGTCGCTTGCTGGTGAGACTTCTCTCAACTGGTAAGTACATCTCATGCTGGTGAACAGTAGCCAGCATGAGTCTTGATCAGCTGCGACTTACAACTCAAAAGACCTAAACAGGACTTTACATTTGAGATCTAGAGCTATCTAGAGACAACTGACGCTGGTAGGACTTAGGATTTGATCCACCAAAACACCAAACTAGAGTCTAAACAAGTAGCTACTGGGGAGAGGAAACTTAGCCATATTTCCCAACAATTTCCCCCTTTTTGGTGCGATCAAAGCCTAACCAGCGAGCACTCAGCTGATGAGGAAAGTTACAAAGTATTTCAGGGTTTTACAAAATAAGCCTATCAGATCTAAACCCATGAAACCACTTCCTCACATCAGCTCTAACTAAAATCTTCCCCCTCAAACAAAAAGGGATATTGCTCGTTTAAAATATGAGAATTGAGATCAGAGCAAAAAGATTTAAAGTGTGTGATACGAGTGCTGGTGCTGATTACACTGGAAGTGTAAGTTCAGCTGGTAAGTAAATACTTAGACAATTTGTTGGACAATGAGGAATTGTCATCAACTTGTCAGTAATCAATCCATTGATATGTTGCAGTTACAAGTACAGGATAGAAAACTGACTAGTCTAGAGATTCAAATACTTACAACAAAATGAAGAAGCTAGACTATGGCTGAGAAGATGATCCTGGTGATTGAGTTCTGCTGGTTAAGGACCTCAGGATCTCAGTGAGCACTGCCATATCTTGTCTGCTCTTCTCCCTTTCCTCAGCAGCTATCCTCCTCTCCTCTTCAGCAAGACGGGCTCTCTCAGCCTCAGCACGTGCTCGAGCACTTTCCCCCTCTTGGATCCGCGCCAAAAAGGAGGACACTCCAGCGGTGAATGACTCCATTTGTTGAGTCATCTCGGTTCGGAAGCTGGTGAAGCGCTGGTCCATCCTGGCATCAATGATTGCAAGAAGCTGCGCAGGGGGATGGATCTCGGAGATTGGCTGTGCTGATACTTCAAGGGAAGAAGAAGGGACATCAGTTGCGGAAGGAGCCGCTGCTGGTTCAGATGCAGTTGATATTTCCATCGGGGCTGGCTCCTCCGCTGGCACTGCAGCTGCTACTGGTGCCTCTGCTCGTACATCAGCTGCTGCTGACTCCTCTACTTGTATATCAGCTGCTGGCTCTGCTACTGGCACTGCAGTTGGAGCTGTCTGGACTTCTTCAAAAACGGGTGGGGCTGTGAAATCCACCACTTGCCAGTCCATATGATCAGGGACGAGATCGCCCGAGATAATAGGAACAGGAGGGACGGCAAGGGTCAGCCACAAACCACTAGAAGGATCCTCCTCCACAAAGTGGTCTACCAGCAAGGCGCAGGCAGCCATGTCGAACAGGATAGCATGGTAGGGAGGGATCCTTGGGAGGGTAACCAGCGCTTTGAGGCGTCGGAGCGCGTACGTCAGCTGGTACCCCCGATTGGTGACTCGGAACTGGAGGAAAGGTAACTTGACCTTTTTCCGTGGCGGGAGGCCGGAGCTTCCAGTCAGCTGCCTATACTCTGCAATCTTCAGCAAGCGGCGTTGGATCCTCCTTGTAGACAGCTGCTGGGGGTACTCAGGATCAGTGCCCATGAAAGCATTAGCCCACTCCTCCTCCGCTCTCCAGTAGCCAAGGCCCAGCCTGGCATAGAGAACCGCCCGCTTCTCCACAGTCAGCAGGCGCTGGCATCTTTCAAAAATCCGCCACCTTCGGAACTCCAGACATAGGTCCGGATCCACCCTCCAGAGCCTTCGGTAGCTGGATATCATCTCGTCATTGACGTCATTTTCCACCTCCACCGTGATGTTCTCAGCATACTCATAGAGAGTGGAGTTGTAATATTCCACTGGCTGCAGGGGCAGGCACCAGTCAGTGATTCTGGAGGCATAGACCGACTGGTGTGGGAGTCCGCTGAAGGGTATGATGTTGAATGCAGATGGCTCTGACACTCTTGAATTATGAAATGCCATCTCCCCGCGCTACTCCCACCGGTGCACCCCTGTCACTCGAGCCTGGAAGGTATCCTCATCAACCAGTTGATGCTCTTGGATGCAGAGCATATAAGAGCGCCTTTCAGTTCGAGCACGCCTAACTGGTGATGTAGAGAATGCTGCTGGTCGCCCGGAAGTTGATGTCGAGGCATCTGTAGATCGGGGGCGACTGGCAGGACGACGAGCCTTATCATCAATGTCTGGGAACAGATCCCTTGGCTCCATCCTCTGCACCATTGAGTAATGAACTACCTCCGCAGCTGGCTCCTGCTCTGGCTCCTCAGCCCTTGGTTCCTCTTCATCCTCGGATTCAGAACTGACATCCGAGAAGCTCGCCAGTTGTACCGGGGTGGTCGCCCGCTCTTCTTCTCCTCCACTGGCACCCCCTTGCGCGGCCAGTGGGTCTTCCGCAGCTCCTCCACTGGCTTCCCCTTGCGCAGCCAGTGGGACATCCTCACCTTCACCAGTACTTTCCTCTTTCTCCTGGTACTGGTCCACGATAGACATAATGTCTACGTCAGTACCCATCACCAGCAGGCGTTCAAAGGTTTCTTCAGGTAGGAGCTCGCCTGGAGGGGCTGGTGCTGGTCGGCCGGCACTTGAGATTTCGAGCGCTTTTCCTTTGCCCTTTGCCGCCAGTCTCATCTGTTCTGCCAGCTCTGCCTGGCGCCTGGCCTCTGTCTCGGCCTTGATTTTGGCAAACCTCTCATCCCTGGCTGCCAGCTCCGCCTCTCTCTTCTGCTGGTCGGCCAAGGCCTTCAGCCGTGCCTGGGCCTACTTCTTCCTGACTATGGAGGCTTGCTGCTCCTTCTTCGCCTGCTCTACCAGCTTCTGAGCTCTGGTCTGGATTCGCTTCCTCTTGCGAGTCATCCTTTCGAGGGTCTCCTCCTCAGTCAGTTCCAAGACGGACTTCTTGACTGGGATGGAGATCTTCCCAGACTCAGGGTCATATGCAACAGCTGATGGTGGCTGCTGGTGCTGGGAGGTCTTAGGTTTCTTGTGGGATGGCTTCTTGGTGACTGGTACCAGTTGTACGTCCCGTGGGTGGACACCAGTCGCCTCAGCCACCGCGCCTTCCATGGTTTCGAAAAGAGACTCCGTCTCCAGCTTCCTCTTCAACTGAGCTCTTGCCTCCTCAGTCAGTGGGAGAGCCACAGCTGGCACTTGCTCTCCCAGGTCTTCTGAGTCCTCCTCAGAAACGACCTCAGCAGGGTCCACTGCTGACTTCCCTTTCAACCTTCGGGGCTTCTTGTAATCTGGGTGAGGCAGCTTCGCCTTCGTGGCTGGTATGAAGTCGGAACCAACCAGCTGTTCCCCCTAATCCACGCCATCACCCAATTCCATCTCCAGGATGTGGCTGATCCTCAGCCCGAAGGATACGGCGTGGGCAAATCTCCCCTCCGTTGGCACGATGATGTTCCGCGCCACATTCTCCAGCAACCGGCCAAAGAAAAATTCGGCCCAGTTGCCCTAAATTCCATCCACCAGGGCACACATCACGGAGAACTTCTGCAGGCTCAACTCGGCGTACGAGCCGACTTCACATTGTAGCATGCGAACCACAATATCGCACACCATTTGCCAGTACTCCTCCATCTCGGACTTCTTCATGCCAGTCCGGAAGGCGGTGACTTCTAGCTTCTTCCACTGCGCCCACCTCCTCCGGAATTCCACCGTATCATCCTGAATATACGTGGCCACTTCTTCTCCTTCATTCCTCAGTCCGAAGAGATCGGCGAGGTATTCCGCGGTGACGGTGATCAGGTGACCAAAAACGGAAGTTGTGAAGGACTTCCTGTCGTCAGCTATCACGGCCCGAGTGTAGAACTCGGCTACCATGTGTGGATGAAAAGTTTGGGGTGTCGCCGTCAGGTACTGCCGGAGCTCTTCTCGGTCAATCATCTCCATCAGCTCCTCCCCGTAATTTTTCAGGGCCAATTTCGCATTCAATATTTTCTCTTTCTGGACCTGAGCAGCCCTGACCTGCGCGTTAGAGAGTTGTCCCCTGGTCGCCGGTCTGTTCAACTGAACCAGTCGGGCGAACGGATATGTGTAATCCACATCTTCAATCTTCACTATGCCAGTATATGTTGGCATATGGGCTTCAGCGAGGGGTAGGTCTGGCGAACCAGGCTGGGATGATGTAGATGTAGGGTTGTCAGCTGGAGGTTGAGAAGATGAGGCCATGACTTCAGAAAATGTTCAAGTTTCAGAAAATCTCAAGGGAAGATGAGAGAATTTTGAAGGTAGGGTTCTGAAAGTAGGGAAACATAAAGGTTAACCTGAAGGAAGTGATCGGGTATTTATACTTGGCCCATGCAGGATCAGACGTCCAGAATCAACGCTCAGCAAGCGAGGATCGACGGTCATCAGCAGGCCCGGTTCCCTGTGCGACGTGCGCGGTCGTGCTGACGTGGGCTACGCCGTGGGGCTGACGTGGCACGCAGCGATTGGTGGCACCCAAGCGTCGGACTGCGCAGACACTGTGCACATTAAATGTGGCATTAAATGCCGCATTAAATTCTGAGGGCTGTACACGCAAGTCGGATTTGAACAATCCCGCCTTTTCTGATACAGCTGGGACTCAACTGGTCATCAGTAGTATAACTGGTCAACAGTTATATGCCAGTTGAATACTTCCCCCTGTCAGCATGGCCTCCTTACCAGTTGACAACTGGTACTTACGACTGGCACCCGAGTCAGTCGTAGGAAATCGCCAGTTGTCTGCTGACAACTCGAAGGATAAGAAAATTGAGAGCTTGGACTCAATTTTATTCCGCGTCATCTTCGCTTCAAGAAATCTACTTCTTATCATCGCTTGAAATTGAGAGCTGGGACCCAATTTCGCTTGAACTGATGGTTTATGCTGGCAAATTGAAATGAGAGCTGGGACTCATTTCCTTAGACAATTAAGGGATAAGTTCCGCCAGTAGTAACCATCAGTGAGCTAGAGATGCCACTTGAGTGAAAACAACTAAGAGCTTGGACTTAGTCGTAATCAGCATCCTCCTGAAGACCAAGAACAGAATGAGAGCTGGGACTCATTCTTCCTCAACACTTGGGCTCGCATCAATCTCTAGAAGACCGAGTTTGATGCACAACTCCTTGAATCTTGCTTCTGGTAGTGGCTTGGTGAAGATGTCAGCCAATTGATCTTCAGTTCTGATGTAGTCCACGCTGACATCCTTCTTCTCGACATGATCACGTATGAAGTGATGTCGAATATCTATGTGCTTGGTTCTAGAATGGTGAACCGGATTCTTCGTGATGCACATAGCGCTGTTGTTGTCGCAATAGATTGGAACACAGCCAGTGTCCACTTTATAGTCCTCCAGTTGTTGCTTGATCCAAATAATTTGAGCACAGCAACTGGCAGCGGCAACATATTCAGCTTCAGTGGTAGATGTAGCAACTGAGTGCTGCTTCTTGCTAAACCAACTGATTAGCTTGTGTCCTAGAAACTGACACGTACCACTGGTACTCTTTCGATCTATACGGCATCCAGCAAAGTCTGAATCTGAATATCCAATGAGTGTAAGTTCATCATTTCTGGGATACCATATTCCAAGAGATTCAGTCCCCTTCAGATATTTCACTATCCTCTTTGCAGCTTCCATGTGTGACTTTTTCGGATTGGCTTGAAATCTGGCACACACTCCGACTGAGTACGAGATGTCGGGTCTGCTGGCTGTGAGATAGAGAAGTGATCCAATGATTCCTCGGTAGATGGTAGGATCAACTGATTCACCTTGCTCATCAAGAAATATTTGACAACTGGTGCTCATAGGTATTCTTAGGGACTTAGTTTTCTCTGGGCAATACTTCTGAATTAACTCCTTCGTATACTTTCGCTGGCTGATAAAGATTCCATCAGCTGACTGCTGGACCTGGAGTCCGAGAAAGTATGTTAACTTGCCCATCATACTCATCTGAAATGATGTCTGCATCAGTTGAGAAAACTTCTCGCAGAGAGTTATATTCCTTGATCCGAATATAATGTCATCAACATAGATCTGCACCATCAGCATGTCACCTCCATCCTTGAGAAGGAAGAGAGTTCTATCAATCTTCCCTTTCCGAAATCCATTGCTGATAAGGAATTGTGACAGCGTTTCGTACCAAGCCCTGGGCGCCTGTTTCAATCCATACAGGGCCTTTCTCAGCTTGTACACCTTGGTGCCAACTTCAAAGCCTGGAGGTTGCTCAACATAAACCTCCTCTTTTAGCTCGCCATTCAAGAAGGCGCTCTTCACATCCATCTGGAATACTGTGAAGCCGTGATACGCTGCATACGCAAGGAACAGCCGTATCGCCTCCATTCTAGCGACTGGTGCGAAGGTCTCATCGAAATCGATTCCTTCACACTGCCTGTAACCTTTGGCGACTAAACGAGCTTTATCTCTGACCACGGTGCCATTCTCATCTCGCTTGTTCTTGAAAACCCACTTGGTGCCAATCACTGACTGATGTGATGGTCTCTCCACCAAGTCCCAAACATCATTGCGAGTGAATTCAGCAAGCTCCTCTTGCATGGCATTAATCCAATCAGCAGATTCTAGCGCAACTCCTATGGAAGTAGGTTCCATTTGAGAAATAAAGCAACTTAGGAGCGCACTGCCGTGTCGAGTCTTAACTGAACCTTCCAGATCACCGAGAATAGCATCAGTTGGGTGATCCCTCAGCCATCTGGGAGGACCAGCGACTGCTGGTGCTGGCTGTGAAATAGGTTCTTCTGTCCTGATAACTGGTGCTTCCACATGTTCACCAGTCGGAGCTGGAACTGCAACTGGCAGTTGACCTTCACCAGTCGGAACTGGAATTTCAACTGGTGGTTGACCTTCGCCAGTCGGAACATCTTCCTCAGCTCCACTGTCTGACTGACTTCCCGAACCTTTACCAACGTTGTCAGTATCAGCTGGTATCTCCATTCCAGCTGGTTCATCGTTGTCTTCTGGCTCAAAGATTCCAGTCGGAATTCCCCCTTGATTTTTGCTAGATCCACTCAGGGAGATTGAGTGTAAGGTCTCAGCAAGGTCATTTGCATCACCGACCCTCTCAGGTTGCTGATGGGCACCTGAGGGAACTGGTTGTGAAGATGATCCAGTCACA
>JAPKLW010009381.1:0-12322 GCA_026898455.1 Plectranthus barbatus | reverse complement strand
TGTTGGTCCCGGTTTATCAGAGTGTATAACGTTACGCAGCGGAAATATTGAACTTATAAGTCTAACTTGCACTCTGTCCTGCTGGTTGCTCAGCTGGCTGGCTGACTGGCTGGTCAGCTGATAGCTCAACACTTAGAATATTTTAAGCCTAGTTTGCACAGTTATCAGTTTTCAGATATACACCAGCACTTGAGTGCTGGGTTTCAAATACAAATTTAAATACTGAAAGCAGATAAAGGCAAAGGATTTTTATAGTGGTTCGATCAACTGATCTACGTCCACTCTCCAGTCGACTCACTGGAAATTCACTATAAGAGTAATCCGGTACAAAGAGTCCTACGATCTATCTCCAGCTGGTAGATGCCCCGTCTACCAGTCCACTGGATCAACCGCTCCCGGTCCTTGTCCTTCTTCAACTCTTCGTCAGATGGATGGAGTGCGAGCACGTCACTTCAACCTCCTCCTCTGACTGGTTGGGTGTTGAGTTCTCCCAAGAACGTAAATCCTCTACGGCAAACTGCCCGTAATAACTCAAGAGCTGGCTGGCTCTAGAGCTGCTATGTTCTTCCTCAGAAAGAGAAAGAACACCAAGCGAGGTCTGTAACTTACAAGCTGGAAGCTTGAAGTCTCGTGTTTGAATAAATCAACACACGGATAGCCTTTTGAAAGGCCTCGAAAGTTGTAAGCTTTTACTTGCTTGAGCGTAATAAATTTCAGTCTTTCGGTAGGTGGAGAGTTGGCCAAGAAGATTGAATGTTGATGGATCCCAGGTATTTATAGCCGAGGGATCCCATTCAAATATTCTAGCCGTTTGGACACATCCGGAATGGTCTCTGTCCCCGCATGTCCTTCTGACGGCGGCAGGTAGGAATTTCCGGAAAGCGCCATGCTTGTGTCCGCTTTTTCTGACACAGACCTCTTTGTGTCAGAACGGCTCTATTTCGTCAGTACGAGGAATCGCAACTGGTGTCTTGAACTGATAGACTTTAAGGATATCCTTCCTTAAAGTCTTACTTTGTCAGTATATTCCTCAGACGAATCTTCCTTTTGTCTCTAAGATGCTGGGAGAACGAATCTTCAATTCTGCTGGTAACCTCCGACTGGTAGAACATACTGGTGATCTTGTGCTGGCAGTCTCTGCTGGTGACTTTCCTTAGCACAATCAAGGTCTACCAATTTGTCTGGATGTTAACTCTTGGAATCTCCCATGACTGGTGGCTTCACCGCTGGTGAATAGTGTCAGCCAGAACACGTATTCTGCTGGTAGGATTTGTCAGCCTCCTGCTGGTGAAATCCTTCCAACTGGTGAACAGTAGCCAGTCATTAGCTCTTGACTCCATGTTGATGAACAGTGTCAGCATGGGTCTGTCAGTCGTCTGCTGGTGAGATTTCTCTCAACTGGTAAGCACATCTCATGCTGGTGAACAGTAGCCAGCATGAGTCTTGATCAGCTACGACTTACAACTCAAAAAGACCTAAACAGGACTTTACATTGAGACTAGAGCTATTCTAGAGACAAACTGACGCTGGTAGGACTTAGGATTTGATCCACCAAAACACTTAAACACCAAATCAAAAGATCTAAGCTATCAACTGGGGAAAGGAAACTTTGATAATTTTCCCAACAATTTCCCCCTTTTTGGTGCGATCAAAGCCTAACCAGCAAGCACTCAGCTGATGAGGAAAGTTACAGAATATTTCTGGGTTTTACAAGTAAACCTATCAGATCTAAACCCATGAAACCACTTCCTCACATCAGCTCTAACCTAAGGATCTTCCCCCTCAAACTGGGAGAGATATTGCTCGATTAAATTATGAAGTAAGAATCTGAGCCAGGTTAGAAATAAAAGATACCAAATGGAGTGCTGGTGCTGATTACACAAAATGTGTAAGTTCAGCTGGTAAGTAAAAATCAGTAGACATTAGTTGGACAATGAGAAATTGTCGTCAACCCGTCAGTAATCAATCCATTAATGATGCAATTACAAGTACAGGATTAAAAAACTGACTAGTCTAACTGGTACAAAAATACTTACACACAAAAAAATGAAGAGCACAGGACCTATAGCTGAGAAGAAGATCCAGGAGATTGATTTCGATTAGCTAGGTTCCTCAAGATCTCAGTAAGAGCCGCCATGTCTTGTCTGCTCTTCTCCCTTTCTTCAGCAGCTATCCTCCTCTCCTCTTCAGCAAGGCGGAACCTCTCAGCCTCGGCACGTGCTCGCGCATCTTCCCCCTCTTGGATCCGCACCAAAAAGGAGTTCACTCCAGAGGTGAAGGTCTCCATTTGTTGCGCCATCTCTGCTCGGTAGGAGGAAAAGCGCTGGTCCATCCTGGCATCAATGAGATCAAGCAGTTGCGCAGGCGGATGGACTTCGGAGAGAGGCTGTGCTGAAACTGCAAGGGAAGAGGAAGGCACATCAGTTGCGGAAGGAGCCGCTGCTGGTTCAGATGCAGCTGATATCTCCATCGGGGCTGGCTCCTCCGCTGGCACTGCAGCAGCTGCTGGTGCCTCAACTTGTACTTCCTCAGCCGGCTCTGCTACTGATTCAGCCACCACTGGCACTGCTGCTGGAGCTGGCTGGACTTGTTCAGTGAATTCCACCACTTGCCAGTCCATAGAATCAGGGACGAGATCGCCCGAGACAATAGGAACATGAGGGACGGCAAGGGTCAGCCACAAGCCACGAGAAGGATCCTCCTCCACAATATGGTCTACCAGCAAGGCGCAGGCAGCCATGTCGAACAGGATAGCATGATAGGGAGGGATCCTTGGGAGGGTAACCAGCACTCTGAGGCGTCGGAGCGCGTACGTCAGCTGGTACCCCCGACTGCTGACTCGGAACTGGAGAAAAGGTAACTTGACCTTTTGCCGTGGCGGGAGGCCGGAGCTTCCAGTCAGCTGCCTATACTCTGCAATCTTCAGCAAGCGGCGCTGGATCCTCCTTGTAGACAGTTGCTGGTGGCATTCAGGATCGGTGCCCATGAAAGCATTAGCCCACTCCTCCACCGCTCTCCAGTAGCCAAGACCCAGCCTGGCATAGAGAACCGCCCGCTTCTCCACAGTCAGCAGGCGCTGGTATCTATCAAAAATTCGCCATCTCCGGAACTCCAGACATAGTTCCGGATCCACCCTCCAGAGCCTTCGGTAGCTGGATATGATCTCGTCATTGACGGCATTTTCCACATCCACCGCGATGTTCTCAGCATACTCATAGAGAGTGGAGTTGTAATATTCCACTGGCTGCAGAGGCAGGCACCAGGCAGTGATTCTGGAGGCATATACCGACTGGTGAGGGAGTCCGCTGAGAGGTATGATGTTGAATGCAGATGGCTCTGGCACTCTTGAATTATGAAATGCCATCTCCCCGCGCTGCTCCCACCGGTGCACTCCTGTCACTCGTGCCTGGAAAGTATCCTCATCAACCAGTTGATGCTCTTGGATGCAGAGCATGTAAGGACGCCTTTCAGATCGTGCACGCCTAACTGGTGATGTTGAGGATGCTGCTGGTCGCCCAGAAGTTGATGTCGAGGCATCTGTGGATCGGGGGCGACGGGCAGAAACTTGAGCCTTAGCTTCAAAGTCTGGGAACAGATCCCTTGGCTCCATCTCTGCACCATAGAGTGATGCACCACCTCCGTAGCTGGCTCCTTCTCTGGCTTCTCAGCCTTTGGTTCTTCTTCATCCTCGGATTCAGAACTGACATCCGAGGAGCTCGCCAGTTGTACCGGGGTGGTCGCCCGCTCTTCTTCTCCTCCACTGGCACCCCCTTGCGCGGCCAGTGGGACGTCGTCACCTCCACCACCCCCTTGCACGGGTGGAGGGACATCAGCGGTTTCCTCCTCCGGCTGGTACTCATCCACAAGGGATAGTACATCCTTGTCAGCGCCCATCACCAGCAGGCGTTCAAAAGTTTCTTCAGATAAGATTTCGCCTGGTGCTGGTGCTGGTGGCCTTGCACTTGTGGATTCGAACGCTTTTCCTTTGCCCCTGGTCGCCAGCCTCAGTTGCTCCTGTATTTCCTGCTGGCGCCTGGCCTCAGTCTCAGCCTTGATCTGAGCAAAGCGCTCATCCCTGGCCGCCAGCTCCGCCTCTCGCTTCTGCTTCGCCAGCAGAGCCCGGAGCCTTGACTTGGCCTGCTTCTTCCTCACCAAGGAAGCACTCCTTGCCTTCTTGGCGTGCTTCTCAGCCTTCTGCGCCTTGGTCATGACTCGCTTGCGCTTGCGAGTCATCTTCTCCAGCGTCTCCTCCTCAGTCAGCCCCAGAACGGACTTCTTGACTGGGATGGAGATCTTCCCAGACTCGGGGTTGTATGCCACAGCTGATGGTGGCTGCTGGTGCTGGGAAGTCTTAGGCTTCTTGCGGGAGGGCTTCTCGGTGACTGGCGCCTTCATAACTGGTTGAGGGCGACTGCCAGAAGCCTCCACTTCCGCATCCTCCAGTTGGGTAAAAAGAGACTCGGTCTCCATCTTCCTTTTCAACTCGGCCCTTGCCTCCTCCGTCAGCGGCTGTGCCATGACTGGCACCTGTTCCCCCTCATCCTCCTCTTCTTCCTCCGAAACGACCGTGGCTGGGTCGACTGCTGTCTTTCCCCTCAGCCTCCGCGGCTTATGGTAGTCAGGGCGGGGCAGCTTTGCCTGCTCCTTGGTGGGCGGAATGAAATCCGAACTCACCAGTTGCTCCCCCTGGTCCACTCCATCTCCAATCTCCATCTCCAAAATATGGCTGATCCGCAGCCCAAAGGATACGGAGTGAGTGAACGTCCCATCAATTGGAATGTTGATGTTGCGATCAACATTCTCCAGCAGTCTCCCGAAAAAGAACTCGGCCCAGTTCCCTTCCACGCCATCCACCAGCGCGCACATCACGGAGAATTTGCGCAGGCTCAACTCAGCATATGAGCCAACTTCGCACTGCAGCATCCTGACGACGATGTCGCACACCATCTGCCACCAGTCGTCCATCTCCGACTTCCGCATCCCAGTGCGAAAACTCGTCACCCCCTCCCTCTTCCACTGCGTCCATCGCCTCCTGAACTCCTCGACATCGTTGTGGAAGTAGGTGGCTATCTCCATTCCCTCGTTCCTCAAACCGAACAAGTTGGCGAGGTATTCGGCGCTGACAGTGATCAGATGGCCGAAGACGGAAGTGGTGAAAGACTTCCTCCCGTCAGCAATCACGGCCCGTGCATAGAACTCCGCCACCATATGCGGATGGAAGGTCTCTGGCCTTGCCGTCAGATATTGTCGAAGGCCTTCCCGGTCGATCATCTCGATCAACTCCGCTCCATAATTTTTGCGCGCCAGCTTCTCGTTCAGAATTTTTTCTTTCTGAACCTGCGCTGCCCTGATTTGCGCGTTCGAGAGTTGAGCCCTGGTCGCTGGCTTGTTCAACTGAACCAGTCGAGCGAACGGAAGGGTGTAGTCTACATCGTCCATCTGCGTGATGCCAGTGTAAGTCGGCATGTGGGCTTCTGCGACTGGTAGGTCTGGTGAACCAGACGAAGAAGATGTAGATGGAGATGGAGGGTTATCATCTGGTTGTCGGGAAGATGAAGCCATAATTTCAGAAGAAATCTTAAGGAAAGCTTGAGAGAGTAGGGTTTCTGAAATTGAATGATCGTAAAGGTTTTTCCGTCGAAAAGGCATCGGGTATATATACCCAAGTCCATGCAGGATCAAACGATCAAGATCAACGCTCAGCAAGCGGGGATCGACGGTCATCAGCAAGCCCGGTTTCCTGTGCGACGTGCGCGGACGTGCTGACGTGGGCTACGTCGTGTAGCTGACGTGGCGCTCAGCGGTTGGTGGCAACCAAACGTCGGACTGCGCAGACGCTGTGCGCATTAAATGTGGCATTAAATGCCGCATTAAATTCTGAGAGCTGTACACGCTACTTGGATTTGAACAATCCCGCCTTTTCTGAGACAGCTGGCAAGACTGGTCATCAGTAGCACATACCAGTTGCATACTTCCCCCTAACTGGTTGGCCTCTTCATCAGTTAGCAACTGATACCCCTTGCTGATAGTACTTGCTGCTGGCAGACTTGCATCAGTTATCAGCTGGCAACCGGAAAGATGGAAAATTGAGCGCTTGGACTCAATTTTATTCCGCATAATCTTCTCTTCTCTAGGAATTGGGAGCTGGGACCCAATTTCGCTTCAACTGATGGCCTATGCTGGCAAGATTCCGCAGTAGACACCAGTTGTAAGATAGAGATACCACTGAAATAAAAACAACTAAGAGCTTGGACTTAGTCGTAATCAGCGTCCTCCAGAAGATCATGAACAGAATGAGAGCTGGGACTCATTCTTGCTCATCATTGGGGCTCACATCAATCTCCATAAGACCGAGTTTGATGCACAACTCCTTAAATCTTGCTTCTGGCAGTGGCTTGGTGAAGATGTCAGCCAGTTGATCTTCAGTTCTGATATAGTCCACGCTGACATCCTTCTTCTCGACATGATCACGAATGAAGTGATGTCGAATATCTATGTGCTTGGTTCTGGAGTGATGAACCGGATTCTTCGTGATGCACATAGCACTGTTGTTGTCGCAATAGATTGGAACACAGCCAGTGTCCACTTCATAATCCTCCAGTTGTTGCTTGATCCAGATAATTTGAGCACAGCAACTGGCAGCGGCAACATACTCAGCCTCAGTGGTAGATGTAGCAACTGAGTGCTGCTTCTTGCTAAACCAACTGATTAGCTTGTGTCCTAGAAACTGACACGTACCACTGGTACTCTTCCGGTCAATACGGCATCCAGCGAAGTCTGAATCTGAATATCCAATGAGTGTAAGCTCGTCATTCCTGGGATACCATATTCCGAGAGATTCAGTCCCCTTCAGATATTTCACTATCCTCTTGGCAGCTTCCATGTGTGACTTCTTCGGATTTGCTTGAAATCTGGCACACACTCCGACTGAATAAGAAATGTCAGGTCTGCTGACTGTGAGATAGAGAAGTGATCCAATGATTCCTCGGTAAATGGTAGGATCAACTGATTCACCTTGCTCATCAAGGAATATTTGACAACTAGTGCTCATAGGTATTCCGAGGGACTTAGTTTTCTCTGGGCAATACTTCTGGATTAAGTCCTTCGTATACTTCCGCTGGCTGATAAAAATTCCATCAGCTGACTGCTGGACCTGGAGTCCGAGAAAGTATGTTAACTTGCCCATCATACTCATCTGAAATGATGTCTGCATCAGTTGAGAAAACTTCTCACAGAGAGTTATATTCCTTGATCCAAATATGATGTCATCAACATAGATCTGCACCATCAGCATGTCACCTCCATCCTTGAGAAGAAAGAGAGTCCTATCAATCTTCCCTTTCCGAAATCCATTGCTGGTAAGGAATTGTGACAGCGTTTCGTACCAAGCCCTGGGCGCCTGTTTCAATCCATACAGGGCCTTTCTCAGCTTGTACACCTTGGTGCCAACTTCAAAGCCTGGAGGTTGCTCGACATATACCTCCTCTTTTAGCTCGCCATTCAGGAAGGCGCTCTTCACATCCATCTGGAACACTGTGAAGCCGTGATACGCTGCATAAGCAAGGAACAGTCGTATCGCCTCCATTCTGGCAACTGGTGCGAAGGTCTCATCGAAATTGATCCCTTCACACTGCCTGTAACCTTTGGCGACTAATCGAGCTTTATTTCTGACCACGGTGCCATTCTCATCTCGCTTGTTCTTGAAAACCCACTTGGTGCCAATCACTGACTGATGTGATGGTCTCTCCACCAAGTCCCAAACGTTATTGCGAGTGAATTCAGCAAGCTCCTCTTGCATAGCATTGATCCAATCGGCAGATTCGAGCGCCATTCCTATGGAAGTAGGTTCCATTTGAGAGATAAAACAACTCAGGAGCGCACTGCCGTGTCGAGTCTGGACAGAACCTTCCGGATCACCGAGAATAGCATCAGTTGGGTGATCCCTCAGCCATTTGGGAGGACCAGCGACTGCTGGTGCCGGCTGTGAAATAGGTTCATCTGTCCTGACGACTGGTGCTTCCACATTTCCACCAGTCGGGGCTGCAACATCAGCTGGTGCTGGACCTTCACCAGTTGGAACAACTTCATCAGCATCACCTTCTGACTGATTGTCTGAACCTTCACCAACGTTGTCAGCATCAGCTGGAACATCCATTCCAGCTGGTCCATCATTGCCTTCTTCTTCAAAAAGGCCAGTAGGGATTCCCCCTAGATTGTTGCATGGATTACTCAGAGAGATTGAGTGAAAGGTCTCAGCAAGGTCACTTGCATCACCGACCCTCTCAGGTTGCTGATGGGCACCTGAGGGAACTGGTTGTGAAGATGATCCATTCATAGGTCTAGTCGAACCAGTTGGTTGAGCATCGGAAGAATTCCTGCCCAACTGGTCGCTGACATCCTCGACCTCAGGAACATCTTCAGCCAGTTGGCGTAAGGTCCTGCGCACTAAAGTAGCTTCATCAAAAACAACATTGCATGTTATTTCCACAAGCTGGGTAGTCTTGTTAAATACTCTATAGCCCTTGTGAGAGGGATGTCCATATCCGACAAACACACCCTCATCAGCCTTAGGCGAGAAAGCATTTAACTTCGACTTCCCATTATTATGGATATAACATGGTGAACCGAATGCACGAAGATGAGCTATAGAAGGCTTACGACCAAAGTACACTTCGTAGGGAGTTTTCTGGAGTCTGTCGTTGATCCCGCTTCTATTCTGAGTGTAGCAGGCAGTCACCAACGCTTCTCCCCAGAAACTCTGTCCCAAGCCGGACTCAGCCAGCATGGACCGGACTGCTTCTTTCAGCGTCCTGTTCCTACGTTCTGCCAGTCCATTCTGCTGCGGTTGCCTTGGAGTAGATCTCTCATGCTTGATCCCGGCCTCCGCGCAAAAATCCATCAGCGGACCGTTGCAGAATTCAGTCCCATTGTCCGAACGAATTCGCTTTACCACAGCTTCTCTCTGTTTCTGAGCTTGGATGATCAACTCAGGAAGAATCACCTTCACCTCATCCTTTGTTCTGAGAAGCTTTACCCAGGTATAGCGCGAGTAGTCATCGACTACTACCAGCGAATATCGCCTTCCTCCAATGGTTTGCGGCGTTACTGGTCCAAACAGGTCCATATGTAACAGCTCAAGTACCTGACTGGTACTGGGGTAGACTGGCGACTGGTTCTTGAAGGACTTCTTGGTTTGCTTGCCTTGCTGGCATGCCTTGCAAATTCCTTCCTTCTTGAACCCGCCCTTGGGAAGACCATCTACAAGATCATGCTTGGTTAGGTAATTAATAGTTTTGAAGTTCAGATGACTTAACCTTTTGTGCCACAGCCAGTTAGTTTCCATGGAACTGGTGGCTACAAAGCATGTATCAGTCTTCCCGCTTTGCCAGTCAACGACATAAAGGCCTCCTTTCCTGACACCTCTCAGCTTGGTCTCACCAGAATCTTCATTCTTGATCTGGCACCCAGACTTGTCAAACACAATGGTATAACCATTGTCGCACAGCTGACTGATGCTCAGGAGGTTGTGCTTCAGGTTGGTAACAAGGGATACGTTGACAATACGCACATCATCTTTCTCTATGCATCCCTTGCTGATAACTCGGCCCTTGGAGTTATCACCAAAGATAACTGGAGGTCCTCTGACCTTGGTGAGCTCTGAAAACAGGAACTCCTCACCAGTCATATGAGCGGAGCAACCACTATCAATGATCCACTCGCTCGACCTCTGAAGCTGACTTGCATGACCTAGTTCCTGCAAGAAAAATAGAATCATTTAGGTCCCCGATCATCAGCGGGTCCTGCAGGGTTAGATCTCTGGAACATTCCTTTCGGAATCCAGACTTGTGTGATCTTCAGCTTGGTGTTACCCTTGCTGACATCACCTGTGGCCTTTCCCTTCCTTCTAAAATAATGCATGGTTTTGGAAGGTGTGGCTGTGTGTGTAGCTCCATTGGAAGTATTCTTCCGCTGAGAGCCTCGGAAATGTTTTTCCGGCTGATTGTGATGCCTTTGTGGTCTCTCAAAGTGTGAGCCACCATGGCGAGCCTTCACAGCCCTTGAATAAAACTTGTGATTGGGCTCAGGCCTCCGATAGGTATTCCTCCTATCGGGAAATGTCCTTCTCTCAGTGTTCCGCTGAGATTTGGATCCCTTGTAAGTATGCTGGCAACTGGCATACTTGTAAGGTTGTGCGTGGAATCTCTGAACAGCTGGTGCTGGCTGTCGGATTCCACTGGCAGCTGACGCTGACTTCCTTGCCTTAGAATATTTTGGCATAGTCTGCGTCCTGTGGTGAACTGGCGTCCTGTCAGCAGAGGACCTTGCCAGTTGAGGTTCTTGTCGTGATGACTCACCTCTATATCTGGGCTTACGGTTCCTATGCTGATTAGCCATTCGGGACTGACTGGTATTACCAGCTGATGCTGATGCATTTACCAGTTTGCCCTTACCCTTATGAGTACTGATTTGTTCGGGTTGATTTATGCTCAAATCTTTTGTAAATCCCAACCCGGACTTATCAGAAGGCTTTCTCCAATGACTTAGAGCTGCTTCTAAGTCTTTTGAGCCTTTATTTAGAAAATTGATTCGATTTTCTTGCTCCAGAACGAGATTGTGAAAATTATCTCGCTCAGTTTTTGTAATTTGAAAGTTTTGGAGCAATTCAGAATGAGCCTTTTTCAAACTTGCTAGCTCTTCGCTGATGGACCTCGATTTTTCAATCTCACTGGTCAAAACAGTAATTTGACCTTTCAGCGAAGCATTTTCACCAGCCAAAACATTTTTTATTTCATAAAATTTTAAAAATTCATGCTGAAGAACATCTAAAGTGACGTCTTCTGAGTTGGAGCAATGCGACTCAGAATCGTCTATGATTTGTACTGGCATGATATGCAATTGAGGGACTGATTGTACCTCATTGTCAGCAGCAAGTGCCAGTTGTTCCTCATCTTCAGCATCTTCTTCAGCTGGCTCTTCTCCGAGAGCTGCCATAAACGCCAGGAGAGCTTCTTCTTCTGACTCTCCATCTGACTCAAACTCCCCATCATCATGATCGGGTATGTCAGGCACCTCCGTCCTGGTCAGCATGGCTTTGGCAACAGCCTTGGAAGCACGCTCTTCAAAGAGCTTCTTCAGCCTTTCCCTCTCAGTTTTGTCCACCTGTGGACATTCAAACTTTAAGTAATCAGGGGATTGGCACTGAAAACAAGCACGAGGAGCTCTCTTGACAAATTTTCCGTCAGATGAGCTAGAAGAAACTCCCTGTTTTGACTTGGCTTTTTCCAGAAGGAAAGCCAGTCTTTTCATCTGTTGCTCTAGTTCAGCGATAGAGCTCTCGCCGCCTTTGGAATGAGATCCTGATGCGGACTGGATCTCCTTCGGCTGGTTGTGTTGTGCAGCGGGTCTCTCAGCATGGAAGGGCTTCTTGTGCTTCCAATTGAAGTCCTTTTTGACGAAGTACGCCTCGTCCTGAGCTTTAACGCTGGGGGATCCAACATTCCTGATGGCCTCGTTCTTATTCACCATCTGGATGTCCCACTCGTGTGCCTGCAACTGAGCAAACAACTCCTTGGGAGTCATCTTGGACAGGTCCTTTTCCTTCAGAGCTGTCGTCTTCACGAACCAATCTTCTTTAGGCATCTTGGACAGGATCTTCGAGTTAAGATCAGCATTGTCGTACTCTCTGCCCAGAGACTTCAGCTCGCTGACTATGGCGTTGAATCTCGCCTCCATTTCCTTGATGGTTTCTCCAGTC
The DNA here is from genome assembly GCA_026898455.1 of Plectranthus barbatus. NCBI lineage: Eukaryota > Viridiplantae > Streptophyta > Magnoliopsida > Lamiales > Lamiaceae > Plectranthus > Plectranthus barbatus. The sequence continues at coordinate 567 of JAPKLW010009381.1, read as the reverse complement.
AGCATCTGGAAGGACTCATATTTGTCCACTGCAACCTGCAATTTGTTGCGTTTCATTTGGTCAGTTTCTTGACATAAACTATCAAGATAATCCCATACTCCCTTGGCATTATCAAACTGGAGGGCTTCCTCCATCAGCGACTTAGGAAGAGAAGCCAGGATCAGCTCGTGAGCAATGGAATCCAACTGATTCCGCTTCCTGTCCTCGGCGTTCCATTCGCTTTGAGGCTTTGGGATCACAGCAGCTGGACGATCTCCTAGCTGGTGCTGTATCATGGTGATCTCAATCGGCCCTGTCTCTAGCACATCTTTCATCTCTGGATGGATGCTCTTTAGAGAGATGAGCGACCTCTTTCGCCATATATCATGCTTCACAGTCCCGTATTCGAGTAGCTTCGGATTATTCATCTTGATGTACCTGAGCTAATCAAACAGACAAACAAGGTGCAAGGAAAATGAATCTCGGTCCTAAGCGACACAGAAACGAACGGTCTGTAAGAACCGTCCGCTCTGATACCACTTGTTGGTCCCGGTTTATCAGAGTGTATAACGTTACGCAGCGGAAATA
>JAPKLW010009380.1:0-12322 GCA_026898455.1 Plectranthus barbatus | reverse complement strand
GAAAATAGTGCATTAGAAAATTTATAAAAACTTTTAAAATAAGGGATTTAAGAATATTTTTTTATAAAAATATTTAACTTTAATAAATATAATTACATAATTGACCTTAAATGATTTCATATTTATATATATTAGATTAGAAAAACAATTTGATATATATTTATATAATTTTAAAAAACTTGGGTATTTGTTTAACCAAACGAATAATTTTGGATAAATTTAAAAATTATTTCTATTTTAAATTATATTTGAACTTTTTTCCATAATAATTAAACATTTTCTTTTCTTTTTTTTGTGGCAGGATTTTGTTCAGTTGAAAACCCATTTAATTAATTTATTAAGATGCAAACTTATAAATCTATCTATTGTAGATATTTAACTAAAGCAAATGGGGAGATAAGATATATATTAAACAAATAAATTACAAGGTATGCGAAGGATATGCACACATTTAATGCGAGATCAACATCGTTAGGGCTATATATTTCATCATGTATTGCAATAATATTATCACATCTGTAACGCCCCTCATAAATTTTAAATGTATTTATCGAATTTCCGAAATTTATATTTTGTCATCGAATTTAATTCAAAGTTATGCGATCGATTTGATTTGGAAATTCATCATTTTGGGCATTTATTTAATTGCCATTCTTAATTCAAGGAGAATAATTAAATATTAAATTAATAATTAACGTCGATAATTTATTTAATGACCCGACATTTTCATATCGGGATAATATCGATCGATAAATATTCGCGGGTACACAAAATATAACGGTCTCCCATGCAATGACGCGAAGAGATGTGGAGTTGACGTGATGTGATGTTAAAGTGACCGATGTGACAAGCGAATGACAACCACTTTAACCTTTTTGACTTTCGGTAATTCCAAAATTACCCTCGCCTCCCTTCTATAAATAGAAGGCTTCATTCACAAGAATTACTTTCACTTTCTCTCTCAATTTACTCCAAAGAAACTCCGGCGAGATTTCTGGCGAACTTCCGGCGAGCTTCAGCGAAGCTCCGACGAAGAGATTTTAAGGTAAAATTATACCGTTTCGGAACCCTCTCTTCGTTTCCTTCCTATTTCCAACCTTAGATTTCTATTACTTTTTGTTTTGAAGTGAGAAATAGAGAAATCAAAGGTTGATCAAGCTCACAAGGACTTATAAACGTCCTAGAGGTATAAATCGAACCTCCCTCTAGCTATTTTATTGATTTGAACATGTTATGGTTTATGCCCTAGTTTATAAATGTAATGATCTAGGCTTGATATTGAGTTTATTAGTACGTATGCATGTTTATCATGTTATATTATGAGCCTAGAGACGATATATCGACCTAGGAATCGATTTGTGTTGATTTTGGAGCATTTTTTGTACATTTGTCCAATATGGTAATATTGAGGTTAAATCTCGATTCCAACATGTTTTGATGGTTTAAATCATGTCTAGACTCATTATACTTGTTAGAAAACCATTTGGTGTTGTTAGAAATCGATTGGACGAGCCCGGATAACCGTTTGAGCCAAAAACAAGAATTTCCGCCGGAAGGCATGCAGCCTCTGTTTCGGCCGATATAGACTCCATTTCGGTCGAAATGGCTATATCGGGCGAGATGAAGGCCACCTCGGTCGATATAGCTATATTGGTCAAGATGGACTACATCCCGGTCGAGACGGCCAATTCCCATTCATCTCGGTCGATATGTGTTTCATCTCGGTCGATATGATCATATCGGTCGAGATGCATCTCATCTCGGTCGATATGCTCATATCGGTCGAGATAAACTTCATTTTGATTGATACATCCATCTCGATCGAGATGCACTCCATCTCGGTCGAGACAGAGTGAAATTCCCCACATTCTGTTCTTTCTTCGGCCGATTCCATTTATCTTTCATATCTTTCGATACCCTTCATACCAATCAACTCCAATGACATTTTCTTAAATTCTAAATCCTTCATTCAATTAATTCAAATCCAAATTGATTTCGTTTGATATTCCTTGTATCAATCGACGAAGAGATGTTATCCCTTATAACCTCTCCGAGAATCCATTCAGTACAAATCAACTTGATTTGCTTGACCGAACTCTCGTAACTCGAACTTCCTTGTAGCTTATTGTTAAATCAAACGTGTTAAACCATAACTTTTGAAATCTTAATTTGAACTTCATCTAAGATCAATAACCTCCTCGATTATTTCGTTGAAACAACTTGATGAATTCTTATACTCTCAAGCAATGTACGATGATTCACAATGAAACTTCTTTCTATCTTAAACTCTTGAAAGTGCTTAGTCACTTGACGAAGTCATTTGTTTTGATCAATCAAATTGGATTATAATTCATGTTCCTTGAATTAATGCTCGATGTTGAACCACGAGCTATTGAAGTAACGTTTGACTATCTTGTTCGCCAAACTAAGTTGCCAAAATCTTTCTTCCATATCCTTACCCGATGGCTCAAACTTGAGAAGTCCAAGATCGATTAAGAGTCTAGAATTTATTGATGAGTTAGATTTGAAATAGTCTATTATCCTTTGAGGATTTACTCGTATTCCTTATGTAATAGGAAAGGGGAAGGAGATGATCAATTACTAGAACAACCAATCACGTAAACGCACCAACTCAAGGTGGGCTTTCTTTTATCCCTATATAGTGGGCCAAATTAAAATTATTAAAATGATGTTTTCTATTCAAAGCATTTCAAGCATGAAATGAAATGTTTTGTTTTAAACTGCTTTGTCATTGCCTACTGTTTTGTGTTTGCTATTTGTCCTCTCAGTGGGGGAACCCCACTCAAAGAAGAACATCAAACGTATTCAACGTGGATGTTGACTCTGCGTATTGCGAGTCTTATCGATCGTACCCAGGTAGTGAAAGAGATACCATGGGTTAGTGCACTATGATGCTGACATGTTAGGGGTCATGCCCTACTCGGACTAGCATCGTGACTGTGGTAGGTGGCCACCTCCCAGTCACATAATCATTTGCAGATAGTTTAACAAAGTATAAAGGAGCATGCTCATTCATGAAATGTTTTGGCGCAATGGGAGGATTTCAAACTCAAAACCCCATGTGCGACCCGATTAAAAAGGCATTACAAACTTATATGTATGTATGTTTTCGGGCATGTGTTCACTAAGTACAATTTGTACTTAGCCCCTCGCATTATTTCTAAAATGCGCAGGTTAAAAGAAGCTTTTGGAACCAGCGTACGAGGCAGCAGTCGAAGTGGAGCTGAAGATTCTTTTTGTAATAGTTAGATACTGAAGTATGTATCTTCATATACATACTTCATTGATAACTTTCCGCTGCTGAAACTCTTTATCTTTTGTTAACCTTTTGATGACATCATAAATACTCTGATATTTGGTTACTCAAGAAGCTACGATCCCTTCTTGAGGAGGCACCCCTTTAATATCTTTTTCTTAACTTGAGATAAGTGTGGTGATTCTTTCTCATTTGCTTAAATTCTTCTTGTTAATTGATATCTACAGTGCAAGTCTCGTACCCGATGTGCCTCATTTCTCTTATTTAAGTCTTGTTTATAAATCGGGGCATGACAAAGTGGTATCAAAGCCAGGTTTGAAAATTTTTCTTTTCGCTCTGAACCGAGGTCCTCCTTGTTTCGAGGCCTCCACCTACTAAATAAGTCAAAAATGTCCTTACCAACTCCAGCTGCTGCACTCGTACTCGGCGCCGCATCAAGAAAAGAATCTTGCATAAATTATTGCAATAAAGTTTAAGGCGCAAGCCTTCTTTTGAAATATGAAAGTTTTTATGCATACATTGTTGCATCTCTTTTATCAAAGTTCATGAAGAGTTCCAATGCATAAATAGTTGCATTCTAATTATCAAAGGTTTTTAGTGCATAAATTGTTGCATTTTCATGAATGTTTTCCACATGCATTACGAATGCTTTAATTATAAATGCCTTATTAGAGAATTTAGATGCTTTTAGTGTGCATGTGTTAGTTTACCTTCGCGAGAGACTTAGATCAAGCATGTACTAAGATAGGATTCTTATGCGCCGTAGCCGAACATAGAAGTATTACCTTTATAATCGCGTTACTTTCGCTACGCTAACCTTTAAATTGCGCAATCTATTATTTATATTTTTGCCTACCCTATTGACTCCTTTGACTTTACCTACTCGCAGATGGCTAAGCCTTTCCTTACTCGTCGCAAACCTCTGCCACGCAACGCCTCAGGAGAGCATCGTGTTAGCTACTTCCGAAGTTACAAAATATGTCGTGGCGAATCTTTGAACCGATTTCTCACTGACTTCTACAAGTTCTGGGCAGATGCACACCCTCACGGTGTGACCCGTAATAAAGGACTTCGCCGCTTGGTGGAACTGCTGCCGCCTCACTGGCAATCTTGGGCGCAAGCTAACTACCGAGACTTCCTCGATGACTCCCCTGCTGACGAATCTGATCTGGAAGGGTTCATAGCCCTTATCCGTGCACAGAAGGCATCATTCAGAAGCCCTCCTCTTAGCCCACAGGCACATGATCATGAAGTCGGATATTCAGGAGCCCCAATACCGGTGTCTGAAGAAGAAAGCGAGTCTGACTCAGAAGAAGATCTTGAAGAAAATCCATCGCTCGGACCAAGTGATGAGGAATTAGACGCCAGCCACTATCCCGCCTATCCCGATGAAGATGACTCTGATGATTCTCAGAATCCCGATTTAGATCGCCCTATACCGGCTGCGTGGAGACAGGAAATGCGGGACAGACTGGGAGACCAATACCTCGATCCCAAGGGAGATGATGAAGAGTCCGATGAAGCTGAGGACGAGGAAGTTGAGGAGGATCCAGAAGAGGATGAAGAAGAAGAAGACGATGAGGAAGGAGACGGTCAAGGAGAAGGAAATGAGCAGAACATGGCTGAGGAAGGGAATGGTGGACTTGTTCCAATGGCTTTCGAGTGGATGGCTGTCAACTGGCAGCAACAGTGGCTGCAAGAATGGGGTGACGAGCCCTGGAACGTTGATGAAGAAGAAGACCCCGAGGAACTTCCTACCTCCCCTGAGATCATTGACTGCTCCGACGATGGGATGTTCGACTCATCGGATGATGACTACTGATTTCCAGCCTTGCCTGGTCTACTAGATGCATATATGTGATAACTAACTGTTGTAACTGTAGGATGTGTGATTGTTGGGTACCATGTTGGACCCATTCCTATTATTCGAATGTAATCATTGTAATAGTAAGTAGGATGTCTCCCATGGGAGAAGACAAAGGTTGTAACCTTGGTAGCGGGAAGCCAATTTTCAAGCGCGGCAACCCCAAGATTTCTAATGGAAATGCTACCGCCCACTTTCCGGGCATTTCGGATATATAAATCATGTTGTTATGTTTTCCGTCTTAATATCAAATTTTCTTATCCTTGTGGCGAATTGTGTACATGGGCCAATGCCAAGTATTGAAGGGAATACTGTCCCTCAAGGGACTGTTAACCCTAAATTGTGGGACAACCTACCTTGTTTAAATTTTTATTTACCAATTGTTGTTTCTTGTCGCGATCCTTAAAAGGATTTTTTTTATACGCATTGTGCGTATTTAGGGTCCTGAATACCCTTTTTAACGACTATTTACTTTGCAGAATGCCACCTAGAGAAGCCCCTGCAAGAGGCTGAGGCCGAGGACGAGGACGAGGCCGTGGAAGAGGCCAACCTCAAGTGAACCCAGAGGGACCGAATCCAAACCATGGCGAAGGACCCCATCCAGAACAAAATTGGGAGCACTATAACGAGGAAACGCAACCACCACCCGCCGAGCCTAGAAGAATCGGGGAGATCTTTACCCGACAGAACCCGCCGCTGCTAGACGGAACTGAAGATCCGCCTAAAGCTGAAACATGGATAAAATCCATGGAAAGGATCTTCAGGATACTTGATTGCACTGACCGAGAGAAAGTCCAGTGCATTTCTTTCCAACTGACTGACGAAGCCGAACATTGGTAGGATAACCATATGAAGACGCTCACTCCTGAGCAAGAAGATGCCCTAACTTGGGATCAATTTAAGGCGGAATTCTACACCAAGTACATCCCTCTGACGTACCGAGTCCAGAAACAAGCGGAATTTCACCGCCTTGTGCAAGGAGAAATGTCTGTAACAGAATATGATCGGATATTCAATAGGCTGTCGAAGTATGCTCCGGATGCGGTAAACACCGAGCAGAAGAAGGCGCTTCAATTCATGTCTGGACTGAAAACAGACATCCAAGCTTCTCTTGCTTGCTTAACTGGGCTAGATTATACCGACGCACTGCAGCGAGCCTTGAATATCGAAGCAGCACTGAAGAATGGACTGCGAGCTGCTCTCTTGGCCAACAAACCCGAGCAACTCACTGGATCAGGGATAAAAATAAAGCAGGACGATGTTCCACAGACCCCGGCAACCGGACAAAGGAGAAACTGGCAGGGCAGCCAGAATTTTTGCAACAATCCAGCTGATAATCCGAGGAACTTTTAGAATCAAGGGAACAACCGTCAAGGAAACTTTGCTGTCAAACGCTGCAACCGCTGTGGAAGAGACCACCCGGGAGAATGCGCTGCACTTCGTGCTAACTGCTACAACTTTGGGAAGATGGGACACTATTCGTCACAGTGTCGCCCGGGTAACAATCGCCAAGATTTCTGGAATCAGCGCCAAGGCAATACACAACTACGAGCACTGCAAGGCCAACAGAAACCCAAGAACAACCGCAACCGCGCTATTCAAGCCAGGCCAATTCAGCAGGTGCCTCAGCTGCCGCAACCGCAACAGCAACCGCCGCAGCAGCAAAATCAACATCAGCCAGCTCAGCAGCCAGCACGTCAGGGAAGAGCCTACGCTCTCGATCAGCCAAAGGAGAAGGAAGATCAGGGAAACCTGACAGGTATGGGACTAGTAAACCAGTCACCGATCATTGTGCTTTTTGATATTGGCGCATCACATTCATTCATATCTGAAGATTGTATCCAGAACCTAGGGCTTAGCACCGAGAGAACAAAGAACGAATTGTGTGTAATCACTCCGACCAGTGGATCAACTCTCTCAAACCTTACCTGCCCGACCCTAGAAATCTCTTTTGGAACATGCATATTAAGAGCCAACGGTTTGAACGTCCTATGAATGAAAGATTTGGATGTGATTCTAGGAATGGACTGGTTGGAAGAAAACCATGCCACCATCCGATGCAAGGAGAGGATTGTATCTTTTGAGCAAGCTGGAAGAGAACCAGTGTACTTGCATAGAGTTCGGAAGGGAACAAGGATTCCCCTAATTTCTGCCATTCAAGCATACCGATTGGCCAGTATAAAGGATAGTCAAGCTTTCCTTGTGTATCTTAATGAGGATGCCAAGAAGGACATTGCTGTCAAGGATGTAGATGTCGTAAGGCAATTCGAAGATGTTTTTCCTGATGAGCTACCTGGATTGCCGCCAGATAGGCAATTAGAATTTGTTATCGATCTTGAACCAGGTGCAGCTCCTATTTCAAAAGCTCCATATAGAATGGCCCCCAAGGAACTGCAAGAGTTGAAGGTGCAATTGCAAGAATTGCTAGATTTGGGATTCATCCGACCCAGTGCATCGCCTTGGGGAGCACCTGTTCTTTTTGTGAAGAAGAAAGATGGGTCTATGCACATGTGCATTGATTACCGCGAGTTGAATAAACTCACTTTAAAGAACAAGTATCCACGCCCAAGAATCGACGATCTCTTTGATCAACTTAAGGGAGCAAAGGTCTTTTCAAAGATTGACCTCAGGTCCGGATACCATCAGCTCAAGATCCGTTCAACGAATATTCCTAAGACCGCATTCAGAACAAGATATGGCCACTACGAGTTTGTAGTGATGCCTTTTGGATTGACAAATGCACCAGCAGTATTCATGGATCTTATGAATCGTGTGTTTCATCCATATCTAGATAATTTTATCCTAGTCTTCATAGATGACATCCTTGTCTACTCGAAGAGTGAAGAGGAACATCGAGAACATTTGAGAACAATCTTGAGAACCCTGCGAAAGGAGAGACTGTACGCTAAATTCAGCAAATGTGAATTTTGGTTGAAGGAAGTGATGTTCCTAGGACACATAGTATCCGCTGAAGGAATTAAAGTGGACCCAGCTAAGATACAAGCGGTGAAGGAGTGGGAAGATCCTAAAACCCCGAACGAAGTTCGAAGTTTTCTTGGATTGGCAGGATATTATTGCAGATTTATTGAAGGATTTTCCAAAATTGCCAAACCAATGACGCAACTTTTGAGCAAAGGAATTAAGTATACCTGGACCGAAGAGTGCGAAGCGAGTTTCCAACGCTTGAAAGAACTCTTAACCACTGCCCCAGTCTTGGCAGTACCAGAAGCAGATAAAGACTATGAGTTGTATACTGATGCCTCCAAGAATGGTCTAGGTTGTGTATTGATGCAAGAAGGCAAAGTGATTGCACATGCATCACGTCAATTGAGGACGCATGAATTAAACTACCCAACACATGACCTAGAACTAGCAGCCATTGTGCATGCACTGAAGATTCGGAGACATCATCTCTATGTAGCTAGATGTGCGATCTTCACTAACCACAAATGCCTCAAATATTTCTTTGAGCAAAAAGATCTGAATATGAGGCAAAGAAGATGGTTAGAACTAGTGAAGGACTATGACTTGATCATTAATTATCATCCAGGAAAAGCTAATTCAGTAGCTGATGCGTTGAGCAGAAAGTCTCCAGCCAAAGCTTGTGCTGTGATAACGCAAAAGGACGAATTGATCAAGGATTTTGACAAGTTGAATCTCGAAGTAGTTTCACCACGAGAGATGGTGAGTACGAGAATAGCAGCCTTATTGGCAAGTCCTGATCTAAGGACGAGAATTGTGGAAGCACAAAGAAAGGATGAAGGTTTGGAGAAGATACGACTTCAGATTCGTGAGAAGAAGGCTGCAAACTTTCAAGAAGCTTCCGATAATGCCATAATGTACGACGGAAGATTGTGTGTGCCAAAGGTTGATGATTTGAAAGAAGAAATCATGAGAGAAGCACACGAAACACCGTACACTGCCCACCCTGGAAGTACAAAGATGTATCAAGACTTGAAGTCTAAATTTTGGTGGGAAGGCATGAAGCGAGACTTAGCCCTGTTCGTAGAACGATGTTTGGCATGTCAACAAGTAAAAGCATTGCATCAAAGGCCGTATGGAAAGTTACAGCCGCTTGATATTCCTGAATGGAAATGGGATGCAATAGCTATGGATTTTGTAACCGGTTTACCCAAGTCTGAACGAGGAAACACTGCCATTTGGGTAATTGTGGACCGCCTCACCAAGAGCGCACATTTTCTGCCAATTCAGATTACGTATGGATCAGATAAGTTGGCCCAGCTCTATGTCAAGGAAATCATACGACTGCATGGAGTGCCAACGACGATCACATCTGACAGGGATGCAAAGTTTACTTCACGATTTTGGACTAGCTTAAAGAAAGAGCTCGGAACTCGATTGAACTTCAGCACTGCCTTTCACCCTCAAACTGATGGTCAAACTGAGAGAACCATTCAAACCCTAGAGGATATGCTCAGAACAGTCGTTCTAGACCAAGGGGTGAAATGGGAAGCCGTTCTACCATTGATCGAATTTGCATACAATAACAGCTTTCAAGCCACCATCGGAATGGCCCCATATGAAGCACTTTATGGAAGAAAGTGCAGATCTCCCTTGTATTGGGATGAAGTTGGAGAACGGAAGGTTTTAGGACCTGACTCAGTCGCTGAGATGATAGAAATTGTTCGATAGATCCGTGCTAGAATCAAAGAAGCTGAAGATCGACAGAAGTCTTACGCTAACAAGAGACGAACTGAGTTGACTTTTGAAGTCAGAGATAAAGTATTTTTGAAGATATTACCCTCTAAGGGAATTATTCGTTTTGGAGCTAGAGTTAAGCTTAGACCTCAATATATTGGTCCTTACGAGATTCTAGAAAGAATTGGAGCCGTAGCATCTCGTTTGGCTTTGCCACCGAGTTTCGGAAATGTTCAAAATGTCTTCCACATGTCACAATTGCGGAAGTATATCTACGATCCAAGACACGTTATTCAACAAGATGAAGTTCAGCTCCAGCCTGATTTAACATACGAAGAAGGACCAGAGGCAATCATGGATTTCAAAATGCAAGAGCTCCGCAACAAGAAGATCAATCTTGTCAAAGTTCTTTGGAAGCATCATGGCACTGAAGAAGCAACGTGGGAACTTGAAGACAAGATGAAGGAGAAGTACCCTGAGCTATTCATGTACTTGCGAAATTTCGGGACAAAATTTTTTGTAGTGGGGGAGGATGTAACGCCCCTCGTAAATTTTAAATGTATTTATCGAATTTCTGAAATTTATATTTTGTCATCAAATTTAATTCGAATCTATGAGATCGATTTGATTTGGAAATTCATCATTTTGGGCATTTATTTAATTGCCATTCTTAATTGAAGGAGAATAATTAAATATTAAATTAATAATTAACGTCGATAATTTATTTGATGACCCAACATTTTCATATCGGGATAATATCGATCGATAAATATTCGCGGGTAGATGAAATATAACGGTCTCCCGTGCAATGACGCGAAGAGATGTGGAGTTGACGTGAGGTGATGTTAAAGTGACCGATGTGACAAGCGAATGACAACCACTTTAACCTTTTTGACTTTCGGTAATTCCGAAATTACTCTCGCCTCCCTTCTATAAATAGAAGGCTTCATTCACAAGAATTACTTTCACTTTCTCTCTCAATTTACTCCAAAGAAACTCCGGCGAGATTTCTAGCGAACTTCCGGCGAGCTCCGGTGAAGCTCCAACGAAGAGATTTTAAGGTAAAACTATACCTTTTCGGAACCCTCTCTTCGTTTCCTTCCCATTTCCAACCTTAGATTTCTATTCCTTTTTGTTTTGAAGTGAGAAATAGAGAAATCAAAGGCTGATCAAGCTCACAAGGACTTATAAACGTCCTAGAGGTATAAATCGAACCTCCCTCTAGCTATTTTGTTTATTTGAACATGTTATGGTTTATGCCCTACTTTATAAATGTCATTATCTAGGCTTGATATTGAGTTTATGAGTACGTATGCATGTTTAGCAAGTTATATTATGAGCCTAGAGACGATATATCGACCTAGGAATCGATTTGTGTTGATTTTGGAACATTTTTGGTATATTTGTCCAATATGGTAATATTGCGGTTAAATCTCGATTCCAACATGTTTTGATGGTTTAAATCATGTCTAGACTCATTATACTTGTTAGAAAACCATTTGGTGTTGTTAGAAATCGATTGGACGAGCCCGGATAACCGTTTGAGCCAAAAACAAAAATTTCCGCCGGAAGGCATGCAGCCTCTGTTTCGGCCGATACAGACTCCATTTCAGTCAAAATGGCTATATCGGGTGAGATGAAGGCCACCTCGGTCGATATAGCTATATCGGTCGAGATGGACTACATCCCGGTTAAGACGGCCAATTCCCATTCATCTCGGTCAATATGTGTTTCATCTCGGTTGATATGATCATATCGGTCGAGATGCATCTCATCTCGATCGATATGCTCATATCGGTCGAGATAAACTTCAATTCGGTCGATACATCCATCTCGATCGAGATGCACTCCATCTCGGTTGAGACAGAGTGAAATTCCCCACATTCTGTTCTTTCTTCGGCCGATTCTATTTATCTTTCATACCTTTCGATACCCTTCATACCAATCAACTCCAATGACATTTTCTTAAATTCTAAATCCTTCATTCAATTAATTCAAATCCAAATTGATTTCGTTTGATATTCCTTGTATCAATCGACGAAGAGATGTTATCTCTTATAACCTCTCCGAGAATCCATTCAGTACAAATCAACTTGATTTTCTTGACCGAACTCTCGTAACTCGAACTTCCTTGAAGCTTATTGTTAAATAAAACTTGTTAAACCTTAACTTTTGAAATCTTAATTTGATCTTCATCTAAGATCAATAAACTCCTCGAGTATTTCGTTGAAACAACTTGATGAGTTCTTATACTCTCAAGCAATGTACGATGATTCACAATGAAACTTCTTTCAATCTTAAACTCTTGAAAGTGCTTAGTCACTGGACGAAGTCATTTGTTTTGATCAATCAAATTGGATTATAATTCATGTTCCTTGAATTAATGCTCGATGTTGAACCACGAGCTATTGAAGTAACGTTTGACTATCTTGTTCGTCAAACTAAGTTGCCAAAATCATTCATCCATATCCTTACCCGATGGCTCAAACTTGAGAAGTCCAAGATCGATTAAGAGTCTAGAA
>JAPKLW010009378.1:0-12323 GCA_026898455.1 Plectranthus barbatus | reverse complement strand
TCCCTAGATAGGTTGATGCTGAAACAAGATTCCTCTCTGCTGCAGCACCAGGACCCCCAGGGTTCAGCTGAAGCTTTAATCCCAATCTTCTTCTTCCTTGAGCTCCCTCTCTCGAACGATGGAGGATTTCAGAAAATTGACCCCCCTCTCCCCCTTTTTTCTCTCTTCTCAAGCTTTTATACCTCTCCAAATTAGGTCCTTTTCCCTTTTTGGTTGTGTTTCCAACTTTGCCCTCTAAAAATTGTGTTAGCACTTTTCAACCTTCCATATCAGCAAATTAAGTTGTTTCCACGTCACACAGCTGCTATGGTCCCTCCAGCTGATGTTGACTCAAATTTGATCAATGACTTGCCCAACTCGCCATGCTACAGCATCACTTTTCTCATGCTTCAGCTTCGGGCTGGGAAATGGAAAATTTCCTGCACGGGGTTTTTAACTCCAAATCCTCCAGAAACATCATTATTTAGTCTAAAACACTAAATAAACATAGAAAGACACTAACACCTAAATACAAGACCAAAAGCAACGAATAATGAGTGAAACACAAGTTAAATGCTCTCTAAACCAAGCTAAAATATGAGAATTATAACTCTTTTACAAGAGTTATCACCCCCCAAACTTAGCTCGTTGCTCGTCCTCGAGCGACACACAAAAGAAAAGAATGCTCAAAACACACAAAACACAGGTTCCCATCATTCTAGTTCAAGTTCATACAGCTCTCTGTTATGTTTTTGAAAAGGAAACTTGAGGCTACAAACATCAATCAACATCAAACTATTCTAAAAACTTTCCTACCAGTTTAACACTCCATTTCTATCATGCTTCAGCATCTGAACTTCAAAACAACACAACACAACATCACAATGCTAGGCCAAATTAATCAAAACCAGCTCCATAACTCAAATAATGCTCATGATCATCATGCTTACTTATTTTTACTTCAAATAACTCATAGCAACCTCTCCACTAATGGAACTTACACCACAAAGGATCAAAAGGACTTTATTGGCTTGTAATGTGGGCTAAGGTTAAGGTAGGGAATATTTGGATAAAGTGGCTAAATCAACAGCACTAGTAAGTTCTACCACTTATTTAGAGGACTTAAACAATTAGAACCAAAACCCCAAGTGAGAAGAAAAGTGCTCATATTATTACACAAAATGAAATGACAAAAATAAAAATAAAATAAAAAAAAACAAAAATTCCACCCTTTATTTTCACTCTTTTTTCGATTTTCCTCTTGATTTTTCTCTCTTTTTTTTCGACACATATTTCCTTTCCATTTGTTTTTGTTTTTTTTTTTATTTTCTTCTTTTTTTCTTCTTCTTTTCACTTTTTTCAATCTTTCTTCGTTTTTCTTCTTTTTCTTTTTCTTTTGATTTCTGATTTTTTTTTCACGCCAACAATTGAAAAGAAATGAGATACACGACTCGGAAGTGAACAAACCCAAAATAAACCCGAAACGGGAGCACACCCCCCAAACTTAAAGACAGACATTGTCCTCAATGTCAAAAAGGCCGAACTAATGAAAGTGCTCACGATGAGGGACAACATAAAAATAAGGATAAAAAGGCTTAAAATGATAGGGTAAGAAATAAAATAAGGTTAAGCTCAAACAAGGTGTAAGGGTAAATTAATAGTGAAAGAAACGAGCAAGGCACAAAATAACACAAAAACGGCCTAAATCATTTCCCAAGCGGTGTAAATTCAAATTTCGCCTCAAGGGTACTACAAGCAACCGAAGGTAAACACTCACACTTGCAAAATATCATCATTAAGAAGATAAAAATTAATCAACCTAGCAAAAGTAATGAGGTTTTTAAAAACAATTTTAAATCAAAAGTCTAGAGGCGAAACACGTCAAGAAATAAAATGCTAAACCTAAGGAAAAATCAAAGAATAGAATTGAACTAATTAATGACCACAACCACAAGCAAAAGTAAGAACGGAAGAAATCATCATTGAGCTTTAACAAGAACTATGAACAAGCAGGAACCTGACAACAACACCGCAACCAAATAACAAAAATGAAACTACATATCAAGAAGCAACTTGAGACTAAATAAAACACACCACCACAAACGCAAACTAAAAGACTACCATCCACACATCACCAAGAAAATTTAGACAAATAACACACACAAAAAACTGCTTAAAAAAATAAAATTAAAAAGGAGTTTTCAGGAGGATTCGAGATAACCATCACTCGTCGGCTCTGGAGAAGTAGTATGCTGGGTATTGGTAGCTGTAGCAGATGCTGCAGCCTCGAACTTTTGATTCAACATAACTTTTTTTTCAAATGTGGTAGTCTGGTACTTCAAAAATTCAGGCATTCCTTCCCCCCAAACTTGGGATGGGCTATTTTTCTAAGTGGTTCACCCTCTTTGTCCTGAAACTCACAACACTATGCAAAAAGATTCATCAATTTATCTCTTTCTTTTCCTTTTTTTTTTCTTTAAATTCACTTTTTTTTCTTCTTCTTTTTTTTCTTCTTTTTTTTATTTTCTTTTTCATTAAACTCACAACTTAAGCAAAAAAAATAAAAAAAATAGGAAAGCATGAAATTAAACTAGGCATAAATTTAGAAAACAATAAAGAAAACTACAATATGTACAATAAAATAATCATGAACCATCCAGTATAGTGGATAAGCCCATGAGTACCTCAACTCAAGTATCAAGCAGGGTAGAAGTGGCCTTCTCCATGCTGAAGGCTCCACAAATTTCTTGCTCAACATCATCATATAAAAGTAGCCTCAGCTCATCAAATTCATTCAACTGCAACATCCTATCCGTCCAAGCTTCCTTCAAGTTCAGATTCAGCTGCTGCAGCACAGAGATCAGCACTGCTTCATGTTCAGCTCCCAAGTTGGAAAAAACAAAAACCGGAAGAGTGTCCAGCTCCCCAAGGTGGACATATTTCAGGTGGAAAAGCAGCTGCTTCAGCTCTAATTTTGGTGGAGACATAACAGATGGCTCGAGGACCTTAAACTCCCGTTCATTGAGCTGCAGCGGCTCGAAGGCGATCTTGTTGCAAATTTCCATCTCCTCCAGTTCTGATGCTTCAGCATAGTCCTCAACTTGCTCATCTTGCTCACAATCTTCCATTTTTGCTTCTTCCACCAATGAATCAATAACATCAATCATCGAAAGCCCTTCTTCACCATCAGGTAACTTCTTGCATTGATACTCTTTTGTATGATTTTTCAACCTGTGAGGGAAAGGTGGTTGAGGTATATATTTCCGAGCAGCAGCTTGCTCTTTCAGTGCTGCAGCATCAGAACAACTTCGTTCTTTTCTTCCACCTTTTTAGCTTCACATTCAGCATGTTTTTCCTCCATTTGGATTGAAGAGGGCTCAGCTTCATCCATATTTGCAAGTATAACCTCTTCAAACACCTTTCCACTCTGCAATGTCATGGCCTTGAAATGTTCTTCATCTTCTCTTGGGTTCACCGTGTCACTAGGTATATCCTCTTGCGGCCTATTTCTCAACTCGATGGCCAGCTGCCCCATTTGGACCTCCAGATTGCGTATAGTAGCAGCTCGGTTTTGAAGAATTACCTCTTGGCTTTGTGCTATACTTTCACTTCGTACCAAAAACTCCTTCAGCATCGCCTCAAGTGAGTTGTCTTGCTGCAGCAGCAACTGTTGTTGTGCTGTTAGGTGCTGATAATGTTTCTGCTCAAGTTGTGGCTTCTGATAACCTAGAATTGTAATCTGGTTCTGTTACTGCTGCTGCTGCTGCTGCTGACTTAACCCTGTTGCAGCTTGTGGCGCAGCCCAAGAGAAATTCGGGTGTTGCTGCCATCCCAGGTTGTATGTGGTTGAACATGGGTTATGTATGCTGCCCCATTGATATCCCGCATAGTTCATCGAGTCCGGATTGAACTGGCAATCAAAGAATAGATGTTGTCCATCGCAATAAACACATGACCCAACCTGAGGTAGTTCCAGCATAGCACCAAAATTCATACCTATGCAAAAACAACACAACACATATTACTTCTCTTTTTTTTTCTTTTTTTTTTATAGATAAAATGCAATAAAAAAAATCAACAAACCAAGCGAATTGAATAGCAACTACTTAATAGCCTTCCCCGGCAACGGCGCCAAAAACTTGTTCCGTGTGTGAAATACACTAGTGCAAGTGCACACTATCACAAGTAATATAAAACGGAATATTCTCCGAGTATCGATCCACAGGGAAGGGGGTTAAGGTGCACAAACTACTCAAACTCGGTTTAATTGATAAAATAAAATAATTTTGGTTTGATTGTTTAAGCTAGGCAACAAATTAAAAATGCAAGTAAATAAACAGTGAAGTAGGGGAGAAAATGGAAACAAGCTGGAGCAAAATAATGGTGCAACAACTAACCAGAATTCTCAATTAATGGGTGAAGCTGACTAAGGCTACGAACACTGTTTTTGCTAGAAAGGTGATGCTTCAGCAAGGTGAACAACACAAACTTAAGTTGCAAACCTAGATTTCCTCTACTAAGTTTTCCAAAATAGATGAGATTGCCTCTCTTAGTTCAAAACAGCATATTCCTATGCCTAATCAAACAAGAAAAACACCAACATATTCTCATGGGCAATTTAGCAAACACCATACCTACATATTCCTATGCATGAATGGTGTGACATTTAGAGGTTATCTACTAATCCTAATCTTCCCAAATCAGAATCAACAAGCATACATCAGATATGATGATCAAACACAGCCGATGAACAATTAATTCAACCTCAAAATGACCAAAAATCCAAGTTGTCAGCAAGTTGCAGCATACATTCAGCACATGCAAAAACAAGCATCCATAGCCCAGACAAGATGGGGTTAGTTCATAACTAGAAACGAACGATCTAGGAACAGGGTTCTAAGGTGATATTCCATAACTACTATATCTCAAAATACAAAATAAGAAGATAAAGGATGGAAATTGTCCCTAGATAGGTTGATGCTGAAACAAGATTCCTCTCTGCTGCTGCACCAGGACCCCCAGGGTTCAGCTGAAGCTTTAATCCCAATCTTCTTCTTCATTGAGCTCCCTCTCTCCAACGATGGAGGATTTCAGAAAATTGACCCCCCTCTCCCCCTTTTTTCTCTCTTCTCAAGCTTTTATACCTCTCCAAATTAGGTCCTTTTCCCTTTTTGGTTGTGTTTCCAACTTTGCCCTCTAAAAATTGTGTTAATTTCAGCACTTTTCAACCTTCTATATCAGCAAATTAAGTTGTTTCCACATCACACAGCTGCTATGGTCCCTCCCGCTAATGTTGACTCAAATTTGACCAAAGACTTGCCCAACTCGCCATGCTACAGCATCACTTTTCTCATGCTTCAGCTTCGGGCTGGGAAATGGAAAATTTCCTGCACGGGATTTTTAACTCCAAATCCTCCAAAAACATCATTATTTAGTCTAAAACACTAAATAAACATAGAAAGACACTAACACCTAAATACAAGACCAAAAGCAACGAATAATGAGTGAAACACAAGTTAAATGCTCTCTAAACCAAGCTAAAATAAGAGAATTATAACTCTTTTACAAGAGTTATCAATTTGATACACCTCCACCTCTATATATAGCTTTGTAAATTCGATTTTTGAGAACCCCCAAGCATTCCGAATCATTCCTCATTCCAGATTTCAGATTTTAGAGATTCCAAGAGTTTTTAGGTTTATGTTTGAAGACATATTTTTGGGGGAAGACATTCAGACCCAAGTTTTTATGCAATTCAGGTTTTATCTTTCTATGATGAATATTACCTTGAATATGTGTAACTAAATCTCTTCCTCAGATTCTAGGGTTTCGAATTATCAATGTATACATGTTTGATTAATTGAATTATTTTCCCTTTCCCTTCGTAGTTTGTGAAATCTGTGCTTATTCATAATCTTGATTTGCTGATCACAACTTAGGATTATCTAGTTGATTACTTGAGACGTAACTGTGATAGTTTTCAATGGAAAGAGATTTTCACAATATAATCTGATTTCTTGTCGTAACTGAATGAGATCGATTGTAGGGATAAATCTGTAGATCTTTGGAGTTGTTAATTTATCTTGAGACCGAGCGGAGATAGGTAATTAATTAATCTACTTTACGAATTGTCCAACAAAGAAGTTCGTAATACTTTCATGATGTTTCACTACGAAGAGGAATTAAAATTGGGAATTAATCAATTCATTCATACATGTCATACTTGATAGGTAGATATCCCTGGAATCTGTGCTTCTCTTATTTGAATTCAAAAGCTTTTCAATTTCCTGTTTAATTTTCATTAGCAAATATTGCGATTTTCATAATAACAAAACCTTTTTATCTGATTTTCCTGACCAGTATTTTGAGAACTTATGATTTAGTACTTAAGGTTTTTCGTTGCTTCATTCCCCTGGATCGATAACTTTAGGGTTTACAAATTTATTTGCCACTATTTCTATAATTAATCTGTAGAAATTACAGTGATCAAATTGGCGCCGTTGCCGGGGAATGAACAGAACTAATCTTACTATTAAATCTGTGATTAAAATACTGATTTAGGCTGTAATTTTTGTTTTTTTTTTCCGTTAATTTCTCGTACCTTTTGTCATTCACGTCGATCGACGCTTCATCTCGTCAATCGACGTAGTTGTTTTCTTCCTCGTCGATCGACGCTAATTCTCGTCGATCGACGAAGTTGTTTTCCTTTCGT
The DNA here is from genome assembly GCA_026898455.1 of Plectranthus barbatus. NCBI lineage: Eukaryota > Viridiplantae > Streptophyta > Magnoliopsida > Lamiales > Lamiaceae > Plectranthus > Plectranthus barbatus. The sequence continues at coordinate 5,632 of JAPKLW010009378.1, read as the reverse complement.
CGATCGACGCTACATCTTGTCGATCGACGCAGTATTCCTTTTTCAGAATTTCAGTTGTTTATTTCAGTTCGTTTCGTTTTATTTTCAGTTTTACCTCACTACCTCCTTTGCTGTACAGGTAGTGCATGAGTACAAGAGCTAGAGGAAAAGACCCGCTTTATTACTATCCGGACATTGAAGCCGCTTGCAGAAAGATCCGAAGGAATAAGCGTTCTCAGGAAAGCTCAAGTAATCACACGATGGAAGATAACATACCACCGCCTCCACCAGTGCTAACTGCAGAGGAGCAGGCTATGCTTCTCCAAGAAGTCCAAGCTATGAGGGCGCAAATCCAACAATACAATCTGGAAAGAGACCTCGAGAGGAACAATCCGAATGGAAGGGATCTTCGCCATAACCCATTGTTTGATGACAATCCCGACAATGAAGAGGATGACAACCAGGACCCGCCAGGGGAGTCTGACAATGAGGAAGAAGAGGAGGCCATGCAGAACCGGTATAAACCTCGGTTCAGGGAGACAGACTTCAGGATTGGCATCAATGCCAACAATTTTGAGCTGAAGACCGGATTGGTGCAGATGGTGCAACAAAATCAATTCGGAGGAAGGGCTACTGAGGATCCTTATGCACATCTGGATAAGTTCCTTATGCTCTGCAACACTGTCAAGATCGGAGGAGTCAGCAAGAGTGCTATCTGAATGCGTCTGTTCGCATTCTCTCTGAGGGATAAAGCACAATCATGGTTCACCGCACTGGACAAAGGAAGCATAGGCACGTGGACCGAATTGAGGAATGAGTTTCTGGGGAACTTTTTCCCTCCAAATGTTATTAGGCAAAGACGGAAAGAAATCATCAGGTTCGCTCAAAGGCCTGACGAGAGCTTCAGTGAGACGTGGGAGAGATTCAAAGAGCTGTTGAGAGCCTGTCCCGGACATGATTTTCCGCCAGGAGAACAAGCTGAGGCGTTCTATGAAGGGCTCAATGATAAGACAGCCAAGTTGGTGGACACCACACTAGGAGACACAATCATGACGAAAAGTGGAAAGAAAGCCATGGAGTTCTTCCAAAAGATGGCCAACAACACTCAACGGTGGTCCTCAAGCCGAACTCGGCCTGTGATGGCGGTCGAGAAGGAGAAAGAGAAAGTTGCCAAGCAACCTGATTTGGCAGCCGAGCTGAAAAAGCTAAGGGAAGATTTCGCTGCACTGAAGCAAGAGAAAACAGTTGCTGCAGTTGAAGCAGTGCAGGGTCCAACAGAGGAAGGCAATGCTGAGGTAAATTTCATTCAAAAGGGCGGTTATCAAGACAACTACCGAGGAGGATACCAGCAACACAATCAGCAGAATAACCAGCCCTATACCTACAATCACGCAAGGAATCACCCTGGATTCTCCTACGCAAACCCTCAAGCTGCAGAGCAACCACCACCAGGATTTGCCGTACAAGAAGGAGCAATAGTGGAGAAGAAGAAGCCAAATCTCGAGGAGATTTTGGCTAAGTTCATGGAAGGCTCCACTGATACTGTAGCCAAGTTGAAGCAGGAAATTTCGGGCGTGAACACAAAAGTGGACCAGGTGCAGAAGCATGTTCAGATCATAGAAACCCAGGTCAGCCAGATCGCCGATGCCCTCGGATCCCAACACAAGCCGGGGCAACTTCCGAGCAACACTCAGATAAACCCCAAGAATCAGAATCAGAGGAACCAAGTGAATGCCATCACACTGAGAGGGGGAAAATCCTATGAAGGGCCAAAGCAAGCAAGGACTGATTCAAAGGAGGACGAAGATGTCGAGCAGGCCGAAGAAGCTATCGCAGATGCAGCCTCGTCGATCGATGGAGGATCGCCGTCGATCGACGCCAATCCAAAGGCCACGTCGATCGACGAGACCTCACATCGATCGACGCCCACTCCTGTTCAGCCACCTATGTATAAGCCTCCCTTGCCATATCCGCAACGGTTTGCCAAATCAAAGATGAACGAGAAGTATGCACGCTTTCTCGAGAACATGAAGAAAGTAAACATCAACATCCCGCTGATTGAGGCACTACAAGAGATACCGGGGTATTTGAAGTTTTTGAAGGATATGGTCTCACAGAAAAGACCCTTCATGGAGCACGAGAGGGTCGACTTGTTCGAAGAATGCAGCGCGATTATTCAGAAAAAGATGCCGTTGAAGAGAGAAGACCCGGGATCCTTCACGATCCCCTGTGTCATTGGAGGAGAGACCTTAGGGAAGGTCCTTTGCGATTCCGGCGCATCCATCAACTTAATGCCACTGTCAATCTTCAAAAGACTAGAGATCGGGAGCATCAAACCAACGACCATATCATTGCAGATGGCTGAAAGATCGGTGTCCTACCCAAGAGGCATCGTGGAAGACGTACTTGTGAAGGTGAAAGACTTCATCATTCCAGCAGACTTCGTGGTGCTTGACATGGAAGAAGACCACAACATCCCGCTTATCTTGGGGAGATCTTTCTTGAAGACTGCTGGAGCATTGATTGACATTCGAGACGGCAAACTGACGTTCCGAGTTAATGACGAGTCGGTCACCTTCCCCATCTACAAAGCAGTGCAGAAGCGTAATGAAGGGAGCTACCAGGAAGAGTGCCACATGATCAATTATTCAAAACCGGTGATTTCCTCTCCCTTTCCTTCTCTTAAAACTGATTTGGACTCTCTGGAGAACCGCTTACTACACTCTTTGTGTTTGTCTTCAGATTTGGATAAGGCGGACGATGAGCTTGTGGATTTGGTGATGGAGCTGGATGTACCCGAGGGAATAACACATGGAAAAGAGAACAACCGGGAGCGATTTCCAAGCAGACGTAGCCAGAAAAAGAAGGGAAAATGTGGAACTGCCTCCACGTCGATCGATGCACACCATGCGTCGATCAACGCAGCCTTAGGAGCCACGTCGATCGACGCAACAGTCACGTCGATCGACGCACGAAGGAAGTCAGACACGGAGAGTTCATCGGGAGAAGCAGCGCGACGTAGAAAAGGGATTGTGGTAGTTTCACCCATGTCAACCGATGCAAATCGGGGAAAGCTGCAATCTAACTCTGATCTGCTGGTTCTGGAACTCAAGATGCTTCCGGCACACCTTAGGTATGGGAAGTTGGAAAAATTACTACGAGTTCTACGGAAGTACAAGTCCGCCATTGGGGGGACATTGAGAGACATCAAGGGGATCAGCCCCTCATTTTGCACACACAAGGTCCTTCTGGAAAAAGACACCAAGAAATGGGGGATGCAAGTTATCAAGAACAAAGATGGAAAGGAGGTCGCGAAAGGACCTGCCTGGACCCGACCTCCCTGATGGTGATTGAAGACTCCGGGGGATAAAAAAGTTGATGTCTGAGATCAACTACCAGGTATCGTTCCCTCTTTTGTCTGATTTTCAAACTTATTCCACTCTTCGAGTTGGAAATAAGTTTGGGGGGATGTGGACAAGAGATGGAACGTCCTATCTTTTATTTATTCTGCTTTCTGTCTTTAATTTTTCGTACCTTTCTATTTTATGCTATTTTGTGGGGAAATTTTTGAGTTTTGAGATAACCTGAACGAGATTGTGAGATTAGAATTGATTGAGGGTTGAGTATTGAATTGATTGAGATTGTGGTTAGATGCCTATGAATGTAGAATACCGTATGATAGGACTAATTTGACACTTATACTTGCATGCTGATTGAGCTGATTTGAAATTAACTGTGGAAGAAAATTTTTAAACCCTTGTGTGAGAATTTGAGCCTTTATTTCGTTTGATGTGAGATTCACATGTGTGTTTTGATTTCTCTAGAACTTGCCTATTTTCTGTGTTGAGACTGCATAGTGTGCACAAGTTTAGGAAATGATATTAGGCCATCTTTGTTAACCCAATATCCTAAACACTGTCCCTTCACAATAAATTTTCCCTAGTTAGCCATTTTGAGCCTGTACAGTTTTTCTTTCCTTGTCTATGAGATTAAGAAAAGTATTGTCTCACTCATGTCTTGAGTTGTGGTATGTATGGGGATTGATTAGTGAATTGGTGATAAGATATGATAAATTAGTGGTGAAAAGATGTGTGAAAAAGAAGCTCAAAGAAATAATTAGAATTCTCATAAGCTCTCTGAAAAGAAAGGAATACAAAATTATCAAAAAGAGCATAAGAGATTCAAAATGAGCTATATATATATATATATATTGTGAGTTTGTTGATGTATATGAGGAGATAAGGTGGATGATTATAGATAGTGGTTGGAAATGTTGAGAGTCATGAACTCAATTGATTTAGTCACTTGGCCATATTTCCCTACCTTATCAGAAAAAGCCTACGTTACAACCGTTCGAAAGTCCTTTTTGATTCTAGACTTATGTGCACATTTTAGCAGTGGAGATATTAGAAAATCTGCAAGCCTATGGCATAAATTTCTTCATACATGTTGTTGAGTGCTTTCATCTTTACCTTAAACACTTGAGAGTTGAGCGATACACTTCCTGTGAGTTCTTCCACGGTTGATGAATTTTCTGTCTCTTTCAAATTGCTTGTGGGTAGTGGATTCTTGGTTCTCGACTGTGATGAATCTTGTGAGGCATTGCACTTTAACCACATGATCTTTTGATTTCTTTCTTGACTATTGATTGAGGACAATCAAACGTTCAAGTTTGGGGGATTTGATAAGTTCATTATTTCACTCACTTATCTATATTATATTTATACTATTTTATGTAGTTTTATTGAGTTTATATATATAATTTATGCATGAATCAATATTAGGTGGTTTAAGGTGTATTTTGATGTTTATGCAGGTTTTTAGGCCTAAACTTACGAGAAAACCGTTCCGAAAGCAGTGACGTGTAAGAGTAGCAGTGAAGAGTTCTTCCATAAGAGGAATTCGGGCTATTGGCGCATGACAATGGATGATGCTTTGAGTTAGCTCTCCAACGCAACTGGAATCGGGTCAATTGGAGTTCGGAAGAGGAAGTTATGGCCAAAACCGTGAGACCGCGCAGAAGGGGCGAGAAGCTGCGTCGACAGACGCCAATCAGCATCGATCGACGGCGATTTGGAAGCCTCGTCGATCGACGGGGATGCCGCGTCGATCGATGTGGACTTGCTGGCGCGGGAAATTGGCTGAATTCGAGTTTTTTTCATATCTTTAGCCCTAGATTTGATTTGTGTTCCGTGTGTGAAATACACTAGTGCAAGTGCACACTATCACAAGTAATATAAAACGGAATATTCTCCGAGTATCGATCCACAGGGAAGGGGGTTAAGGTGCACAAACTACTCAAACTCGGTTTAATTGATAAAATAAAATAATTTTGGTTTGATTGTTTAAGCTAGGCAACAAATTAAAAATGCAAGTAAATAAACAGTGAAGTAGGGGAGAAAATGGAAACAAGCTGGAGCAAAATAATGGTGCAACAACTAACCAGAATTCTCAATTAATGGGTGAAGCTGACTAAGGCTACGAACACTGTTTTTGCTAGAAAGGTGATGCTTCAGCAAGGTGAACATCACAAACTTAAGTTGCAAACCCAGATTTCCTCTACTAAGTTTTCCAAAATAGATGAGATTGCCTCTCTTAGTTCAAAGCAGCATATTCCTATGCCTAATCAAACAAGAAAAACACCAACATATTC
>JAPKLW010009377.1:0-12324 GCA_026898455.1 Plectranthus barbatus | reverse complement strand
GTGACTTACGCTGGCACAATCTAAGTCTACCAATATGTCTGATGTTAACCCTTTCTTGGAATCTCCCATGACTGGTGGCTTCACCGCTGGTGAATAGTGTCAGCCAGAACACATATTCTGCTGGTAAGATTTCTCAGCCTCCTGCTGGTGAAATCTTCCCAACTGGTGAACAGTAACCAGTCAATAGCTCTACTCCATGCTGATGAACAGTGTCAGCATGAGTCTTTGTCAGTCGCTTTTGCTGGTGAGACTTCTCTCAACTGGTAAGCACATCTCATGCTGGTGAACAGTAGCCAGCATGAGTCTTGATCAGCTACGACTTACAACTCAAAAGACCTAAACAGGACTTTACATTTGAGACTAGAGCTATTCTAGAGACAAACTGACGCTGGTTGGACTTAGGATTTGATCCACCAAAACACTTAAACACCAAATCAAAGATCTAAGCTATCAACTGGGGAAGGGAAACTTAGATAATTTTCCCAACAATTTCCCCCTTTTTGGTGCGATCAAAGCCTAACCAGCGAGCACTCAGCTGATGAGGAAAGTTACAGAATATTTCAGGGTTTTACAAGTAAACCTATCAGATCTAAACCCATGAAAATACTTCCTCGCATCAGCTCTAACCTAAGGATCTTCCCCCTCAAACTGGGAGAGATATTGCTCGATTAAATTATGAAGTAAGAATCTGAGCCAGGTTAGAATTAAAAATTACCAAATGGAGTGCTGGTGCTGATTACACAAAATGTGTAAGTTCAGCTGGTAAGTAAAAATCAGTAGACATTAGTTGGACAATGAGGAATTGTCATCAACTTGTCAGTAATCAATCCATAAATATGTTGCAGTTACAAGTACAGGATAGAAAACTGACTAGTCTAGAGATATAAATACTTACAACAAAATGAAGAAGCTAGACTATGGCTGAGAAGATGATCCTGGTGATTGAGTTCTGCTGGTTAAGGACCTCAGGATCTCAGTGAGCACTGCCATATCTTGTCTGCTCTTCTCCCTTTCTTCAGCAGCTATCCTCCTCTCCTCTTCAGCAAGACGGGCTCTCTCAGCCTCAGCTCGTGCTCGCGCACTTTCCCCATCTTGGATCCGCGCCAAAAAGGAGGACACTCCAGCGGTGAATGACTCCATTTGTTGAGTCATCTCGGTTTGGAAGCTGGCGAAGCGTTGGTCCATCCTGGCATCAATCATTGCAAGAAGCTGCGCAGGGGGATGGATCTCGGAGATCGGCTGTGCTGATACTTCAATGGAAGAGGAAGGTACATCAGTTGCGGAAGGAGCCACTGCTGGTTCAGATGCAGTTGATATTTCCATCGGGGCTGGCTCCTCCGCTGGTGCTGCTGCTGGCTCCAAGACTGGTGCATCAGCTGCTGCTGACTCCTCGGCTGATACAGCAGCTGCTGGCTCTGCTACTGGCACCGCAGCTGGAGCTGGCTGGACTTCTTCAAAAACGGGTGGGGCTGTGAAATCCACCACTTGCCAGTCCATATGATCAGGGACGAGATCGCCCGAGACAATAGGAACAGGAGGGACGGCAAGGGTCAGCCACAAACCACGAGAAGGATCCTCCTCCACAATGTGGTCTACCAGCAAGGCGCAGGCAGCCATGTCGAACAGGATAGCATGATAGGGAGGGATCCTTGGGAGGGTAACCAGCACTTTGAGGCGTCGGAGCGCGTACGTCAGCTGGTACCCCCGACTGCTAACTCGGAACTGGAGGAAAGGTAACTTGACCTTTTGCCTTGGCGGGAGGCCGGAGCTTCCAGTCAGCTGCCTATACTCTGCAATCTTCAGCAAGCGGCGCTGGATCCTCCTTGTAGACAGCTGCTGGGGGCACTCAGGATCAGTGCCCATGAAAGCGTTAGCCCACTCCTCCTCCGCTCTCCAGTAGCCAAGACCCAGCCTGGCATAGAGAACCGCCCGCTTCTCCACAGTCAGCAGGCGCTGGCATCTATCAAAAATTCGCCATCTCCGGAACTCCAGACATAGTTCCGGATCCACCCTCCAGAGCCTTCGGTAGCTGGATATCATCTCGTCATTGACGGCATTTTCCACCTCCACCGTGATGTTTTCAGCATACTCATAGAGAGTGGAGTTGAAATATTCCACTGGCTGCAGGGGCAGGCACCAGTCAGAGATTCTGGAGGCATATATCGACTGGTGGGGGAGTCCGCTGAAGGGTATGATGTTGAATGCAGATGGCTCTGGCACTCTTGAATTATAAAATGCCATCTCCCCGCGCTGCTCCCACCGGTGCACCCCTGTCACTCGAGCCTGGAAGGTATCCTCATCAACCAGTTGATGCTCTTGGATGCAAAGCATATAAGGGCGCCTTTCAGTTCGTGCACGCCTAACTGGTGGTGTAGGGAATGCTGCTGGTCGCCCGGAAGTTGATGTCGAGGCATCTGTGGATCGGGGGCGACTGGCAGGATGATGAGCCTTATCATCAATGTCTGGGAACAGATCCCTTGGCTCCATCCTCTGCACCATTGAGTGATGAACCACCTCCGTAGCTGGCTCCTGCTCTGGCTCCTCAGCCCTTGGTTCCTCTTCATCCTCGGATTCAGAACTGACATCCGAGAAGCTCGCCAGTTGTACCGGGTTGATCGCCCGCTCTTCTTCTCCTCCACTGGCACCCCCTTGCGCGGCCAGTGGGTCTACTGCAGCTCCTCCACTGGCTTCCCCTTGCACAGCCAGTGGGACGTCGTCACCTCCACCACCCCCTTGCACGGGTGGAGGGACATCAGCGGTTTCCTCCTCCGGCTGGTACTCATCCACAAGGGATAGTACATCCTTGTCAGCGCCCATCACCAGCAGGCGTTCAAAAGTTTCTTCAGATAAGATTTCGCCTGGTGCTGGTGCTGGTGGCCTTGCACTTATGGTTTCGAGCGCTTTTCCTTTGCCCTTGGCCGCCAGACTCATCTGCTCAGCTAGCTCTGCCTGGCGCCTGGCCTCATGCTCAGCCTGCACCTTTGCAAAGGCTTCATCGCGGGCTGCCAGCTCAGCCTCTAATCTTCGCTGGTCGGCCAAAGCCTTGAGCCGTGCCTGGGCCTGCTTTTTCCTCACAATGGAGGCTTGTTGCTCCTTCTTGGCTTGCTCCTCAGCCTTCTGCGCTCTTGTTTGGACCCTCTTCCTCTTCCGGGTCATCCTCTCCAGCGTCTCTTCCTCAGTCAGTCCCAGAACGGACTTCTTGACTGGGATGGAGATCTTCCCAGACTCCGGGTCATATGCAACAGCTGACGGTGGCTGCTGGTGCTGGGAAGTCTTAGGCTTCTTGTGGGTAGGCTTCTTGGTGACTGGTACCAGTTGTACGTCTCTTGGGTGGATACCAGTCGCCTCAGCCACCGCGCTTTCCATGGTTTCGAAGAGAGACTCCATCTCCATCTTCCTCTTCAACTGAGCCCTGGCCTCTGCAGTCAGCGGGAGAGCCACAGCTGGCACTCGCTCCCCCAGGTCTTCTGAGTCCTCCTCAGAGACGACCTCAGCAGGGTCCACAGCTGACTTCCCTTTTAGCCTTCGAGGCTTCTTATAATCTGGGCGGGGGAGCTTCACCTTTGTGGCTGGTATGAAGTCGGAACCAACCAGCTGTTCCCCCTGGTCCACGCCATCACCCAACTCCATCTCCAGGATGTGGCTGATCCTCAGCCCGAAAGATACGGCGTGAGCAAAACTGCCGTCAATCGGAACATTGGCGTTCCTGTCTACATTCTCCAGCAACCGGCCGAAGAAGAACTCGGCCCAGTTGCCCTCAATCCCATCGACCAGCGCGCACATCACTGAAAACTTGCGCAGGCTCAGCTCAGCATACGAACCGACCTCACATTGGAGCATGCGAACGACGATGTCGCATACCATCTGCCAGTAGTCCTCCATTTCGGACTTCCTCATACCAGTCCGGAAGACGGTGACTTCTGCCCTCTTCCATTGCGCCCACCTCCTTCGGAACTCCACCGTATCATCCTGATGATACGTGGCCACTTCCTCTCCTTCATTTCTCAGGCCGAAGAGATTGGCGAGGTATTCGGCGGTGACGGTGATCAGGTGGCCGAACACCGATGTAGTGAACGACTTCCTGTCGTCAGCAATCACGGCCCGAGCGTAAAACTCGGCTACCATGTGTGGATGGAAGGTCTGGGGTGTCGCCGTCAGGTATTGTCGGAGCTCTTCTCGGTCAATCATCTCCATCAGCTCCTCCCCATGATGCTTTAGGGCTAGCTTCGCGTTCAGAATCTTCTCCTTCTGAACCTGTGCCACCCTAATCTGCGTGTTGGATAGCTGCCGCCTGGTCGCCGGCTTGTTCAACTGAACCAGTCGAGCGAACGGAAGGGTGTAATTTATATCTTCGATCTTTACGATGCCAGTATACGTTGGCATATGGGCTTCAGCAAGAGGTAGGTCTGGTGAATCAGACGAGGATGATGTAGAAGTAGATGGAGGGTTATCAGCTGGAGGTTGAGATGATGATGCCATGACTTAGAAGTATTCAAGTTCAGAAAATGTCAAAGGAAGATGAGAGAATTTGAACAGATTTAGGGTTCTGAAATTTGGGATTGTAAAGGTTAATCCGATGAGGGGTCTCGAGTATTTATATTCGAGTCCATGCAAGATCAGACGACCAGGATCAACGCTCAGCAAGCGGGGATCGACGATCATCAGCAGGCCCGGTTCCCTGTGTTGACGAGTGCAGTCGTGCTGACGTGCGTCACGACGTGGAGCTGACGTGGCGCGCAGCAATTGGTGGCAACCAAGAGTCGGACTGCGCAGCCACTGTGCACATTAAATGTGGCATTAAATGCCGCATTAAATTCTCAGGTTCGCACACGCCAAGGATTTGAACAATCCCGCCTTTTCTGAGACAGCTGGTATGACTGGTCATCAGTAGCATATACCAGTTGCATACTTCCCCCTAACTGGTTGGCCTCTTCATCAGTTAGCAACTGATACCACTTGCTGATAGTACTTGCTGCTGGCAAACTTCCATCAGTTATCAGCTGGCAACTGGAAAGATGGAAAAATTGAGCGCTTGGACTCAATTTTATTCCGCATAATCTTCTCTTCTCTTGGAATTGGGAGCTGGGACCCAATTTCGCTTCAACTGATGGCCTATGCTGGCAAGATTCCGCCAGTAGACACCACTTGTTAGATAGAGATACCACTTAAATAAAAACAACTAAGAGCTTGGACTTAGTCGTAATCAGCGTCCTCCAGAAGATCAAGAACAGAATGAGAGCTGGGACTCATTCTTCCTCATCATTGGGGCTCACATCAATCTCCATAAGACCGAGTTTGATGCACAACTCCTTGAATCTTGCTTCTGGCAGTGGCTTGGTGAAGATGTCAGTCAGTTGATCTTCAGTTCTGATATAGTCCACGCTGACATCCTTCTTCTCGACATGATCACGAATGAAGTGATGTCGAATATCTATGTGCTTGGTTCTGGAGTGATGAACCGGATTCTTTGTGATGCACATAGCACTGTTGTTGTCGCAATAGATTGGAACACAGCCAGTGTCCACTTCATAATCCTCCAGTTGTTGCTTGATCCAAATTATTTGAGCACAGCAACTGGCAGCGGCAACATATTCAGCCTCAGTGGTAGATGTAGCAACTGAGTGCTGCTTCTTGCTAAACCAACTGATTAGCTTGTGTCCTAGAAACTGACACGTACCACTGGTACTCTTTCGGTCAATACGGCATCCAGCGAAGTCTGAATCTGAATATCCAATGAGTGTAAGCTCATCATTCCTGGGATACCATATTCCAAGAGATTCAGTCCCCTTCAGATATTTCACTATCCTCTTTGCAGCTTCCATGTGTGACCTTTTCGGATTGGCTTGAAATCTGGCACACACTCCGACTGAGAACGATATGTCGGGTCTGCTGGCTGTGAGATAGAGAAGTGATCCAATGATTCCTCGGTAGATGGTAGGATCAACTGATTCACCTTGTTCATCAAGAAATATCTGACAACTGGTGCTCATCGGTATTCTGAGGGACTTAGTTTTCTCTGGGCAATACTTTTGAATTAACTCCTTCGTATACTTCCGCTGGCTGATAAAAATTCCATCAGCTGACTGCTGAACCTGGAGTCCTAGGAAGTATGTTAACTTGCCCATCATACTCATCTGAAATGATGTCTGCATCAGTTGAGAAAACTTCTCACAGAGAGTTATATTCCTTGATCCGAATATGATGTCATCAACATAGATCTGCACCATCAGCATGTCACCACCATCCTTGAGAAGAAAGAGAGTTCTATCAATCTTCCCTTTCCGAAATCCATTGCTGGTGAGGAATTGTGACAGCGTTTCGTACCAAGCCCTGGGCGCCTGTTTCAATCCATACAGGGCCTTTCTCAGCTTGTACACCTTGGTGCCAACTTCAAAGCCTGGAGGTTGCTCGACATATACCTCCTCTTTTAGCTCGCCATTCAGGAAGGCGCTCTTCACATCCATCTGGAACACTGTGAAGCCGTGATACGCTGCATAAGCAAGGAACAGTCGTATCGCCTCCATTCTGGCAACTGGTGCGAAGGTCTCATCGAAATCGATCCCTTCACACTGCCTGTAACCTTTGGCGACTAATCGAGCTTTGTTTCTGACTACAGTGCCAGTTTCATCTCGCTTGTTCTTGAAAACCCACTTGGTGCCAATCACTGACTGATGTGATGGTCTCTCCACCAAGTCCCAAACGTTATTGCGAGTGAATTCTGCAAGCTCCTCTTGCATGGCATTGATCCAATCGGCAGATTCGAGCGCCACTCCTATGGAAGTAGGTTCCATTTGAGAGATAAAACAACTCAGGAGCGCACTGCCGTGTCGAGTCTTAATAGAACTTTCCGGATCACCGAGAATAGCATCGGTTGGGTGATCCCTCAGCCATTTGGGAGGACCAGCGACTGCTGGTGCCGGCTGTGAACAAGGTTCATCTGTCCTGACGACTGGTGCTTCCACATTTCCACCAGTCGGAGCTGGAAGAATAACTGGCGGTTGAACATCACCAGTTGGAACTTCTTCATCAGCTTCTCCGTCTGACTGGCTTCCTGAACCTTCACCAACGTTGTCAGCATCAGCTGGAACATCCATTCCAGCTGGTCCATCATTGCCTTCTTCTTCAAAAAGGCCAGTAGGGATTCCCCCTAGATTGTTGCTTGGATCACTCAGAGAGATTGAGTGAAAGGTCTCAGCAAGGTCATTTGCATCACCGACCCTCTCAGGTTGCTGATGGGCACCTGAGGGAACTGGTTGTGAAGATGATCCAGTCATAGGTCTAGTCGAACCAGTTGGTTGAGCATCGGAAGAATTCCTGCCCAACTGGTTGCTGACATCCTCGACCTCAGGAACATCTTCAGCCAGTTGGCGTAAGGTCCTGCGCACTAAAGTAGCTTCATCAAAAACAACATTGCATGTTATTTCCACAAGCTGGGTAGTCTTGTTAAATACTCTATAGCCCTTGTGAGAGGGATGTCCATATCCGACAAACACACCCTCATCAGCCTTAGGCGAGAAAGCATTTAACTTCGACTTCCCATTATTATGGATATAATATGGTGAACCGAATGCACGAAGATGAGCTATAGAAGGCTTACGACCAAAATACACTTCGTAGGGAGTTTTCTGGAGTCTGTCGTTGATCCCACTTCTATTCTGAGTATAACAAGCAGTCACCAACGCTTCTCCCCAGAAACTCTGTCCCAAGCCGGACTCAGCCAGCATGGACCGGACCGCTTCTTTCAGCGTCCTGTTCCTACGTTCTGCCAGTCTATTCTGTTGCGGTTGCCTTGGAGTAGATCTCTCATGCTTGATCCCGGCCTCCGCGCAAAAATCCACCAGCGGACCGTTGCAGAATTCAGTCCCATTGTCCGAACGAATTCGCTTCACTACTGCTTCGCGCTGCTTCTGCGCTTGGATGATCAACTCAGGAAGAATCACCTTCACCTCATCCTTTGTCCTAAGCAACTTGACCCATGTATAGCGCGAGTAGTCATCAACTACTACCAGCGAATATCGCCTTCCTCCAATGGTTTGCGGCGTTACTGGTCCAAACAGGTCCATATGTAACAGCTCAAGTACCTGACTGGTACTGGGGCAAACAGGTGACTGGCTCTTGAAGGACTTCTTGGTTTGCTTGCCTTGCAAATTCCTTCCTTCTTGAACCCGCCCTTGGGAAGACCATCTACAAGATCATGCTTGGTTAGATAGTTAATAGTTTTGAAATTCAAATGACTTAACCTTTTGTGCCACAGCCAGTTAGTCTCCATGGAGCTGGTGGCTACAAAGCATGTATCAGTCTTCCCGCTTTGCCAGTCAACGACATAAAGGCCTCCTTTCCTGACACCTTTCAGCTTGGTCTCACCAGAATCTTCATTCTTGATCTGGCACCCAGACTTGTCAAACACAATGGTATAACCATTGTCGCACAGCTGACTGATGCTCAGGAGGTTGTGCTTCAGGTTGGTAACAAGGGATACGTTCACAATTCGGACATCATCCTTCTCGATGCAGCCCTTGCTAATAACTCTGCCCTTGGAGTTATCACCAAAAATGACTGGAGGTCCTCTGACCTTGGTGAGCTCAGAAAACAGGAACTCCTCACCAGTCATATGAGCGGAGCAACCACTATCAATGATCCACTCGCTCGACCTCTGAAGCTGACTTGCATGACCTAGTTCCTGCAAGAAAAATAGAATCATTTAGGTCCCCGATCATCAGCGGGTCCTGCAGGGTTAGATCTCTGGATCATTCCTTTCGGAATCCAGACTTGTGTGATCTTCAGCTTGGTGTTACCCTTGCTGACATCACCTGTGGCCTTTCCCTTCCTTCTAAAATAATGCATGGTTTTGGAAGGTGTGGCTGTGTGTGCAGATCCTCTGGAGGTATTCTTCCTCCAAGAGTGTCGGAAATTTCTTTCCGACTGATCGTGTTGCCTTGGTGGTCTCTGAAATTGAGGGCCACGATGATTAGCCTTCACAGCCCTTGAGAAAAGGTTTTGATTGGGCTCAGGCCTCCGATAGGTGTTCCTCCTATCGGGAAATATCCCACTCTCAGTATTCCGCTGAGATTTGGATCCCTTGTAAGCATGCTGGCAACTGGCATACTTGTAAGGTTGGGCGTGGAATCTTTGGACAGCTGGTGCTGGCTGTCGGATTCCACTGGCAGCTGACGCTGACTTCCTTGCCTTAGAATATTTCGGCTTAGTCTGCGTCTTTGGGTATGCTGGCGTCCTGTCAGCAGAGGATCTTGCCAGTTGAGGATTTTGTCTTGATGACTCACCTATGTATCTGGACTTATGGTTCCTATGCTGATCAGCCATTCGGGATTGACTGGTACTACCAGCTGGTGCTGATGCATTTACCAGTTTGCCCTTACCCTTATGAGTAGAGATTTGTTCGGGTTGATTTATGCTCAAATCTTTTGTAAATCCCAACCCGGACTTATCAGAAGGCTTTCTCCAATGACTTAGAGCTGCCTCCAAGTCTTTCGAGCCTTTATTTAGAAAATTGATTTTGTTTTCTTGCTCCAGAACGAGATTGTGAAAGTTATCTCGTTCAGTTTTTGCAATTTGGAAATCTTGGAGCAATTCAGAATGAGCCTTTTTCAAACTTGCTAGCTCTTCGCTGATGGACCTCGATTTTTCAATCTCACTGGTCAAAACAGTAATTTGACCTTTCAGCGAAGCATTTTCACCAGCCAAAACATTTTTCATTTCATAAAATTTTAAAAATTCATGCTGAAGAACATCTAAAGTGACGTCTTCTGAGTCGGAGCAATGCGACTCAGAATCGTCTATGATTTGTACTGGCATGATATGCAATTGAGGAACTGATTGTACCTCATTATCAGCAGCAAGTGCCAGTTCTTCCTCATTGTCAGCATTTTCTTCAGCTAGCTCTTCTCCGAGAGCTGCCATAAATGCCAGGAGAGCTTCTTCTTCTGACTCTCCATCTGACTCAAACTCCCCATCATCATGATCGGGTATGTCAGGCACCTCCGTCCTGGTCAGCATGGCTTTGGCAACAGCCTTGGAAGCACGCTCTTCAAAGAGCTTCTTCAGCCTTTCCCTCTCAGTTTTGTCCACCTGTGGACATTCAAACTTTAAGTGATCAGGGGATTGGCACTGAAAACAGGCACGAGGAGCTCTCTTGACAAATTTTCCGTCAGATGAGCTAGAAGAAACTCCCTGTTTTGACTTGGCTTTTTCCAGAAGGATAGCCAGTCTTTTCATCTGTTGCTCTAGTTCAGCGATAGAGCTCTCGCCGCCTTTGGAATGAGATCCTGATGCGGACTGGATCTCCTTCGGCTGGTTGTGCTGTGCAGCGGGTCTCTCAGCATGGAAGGGCTTCTTGTGCTTCCACTTGAAGTCCTTTTTGACGAAGTACGCCTCGTCCTGAGCTTTAATGCTGGAAGACTCAACATTCCTGATGGCCTCATTCTTGTTCACCATCTGGATGTCCCACTCGTGTGCCTGCAACTGAGCAAACAACTCCTTGGGAGTCATCTTGGACAGGTCCTTTTCCTTCAGAGCTGTCGTCTTCACGAACCAATCTTCTTTAGGCATCTTGGACAGGATCTTCGAGTTAAGATCAGCATTGTCGTACTCTCTGCCCAGAGACTTCAGCTCGCTGACAATGGCGTTGAATCTCGCCTCCATCTCCTTGATGGTTTCTCCAGTCAGCATCTGGAAGGA
Source organism: Plectranthus barbatus (assembly GCA_026898455.1). Lineage (NCBI taxonomy): Eukaryota > Viridiplantae > Streptophyta > Magnoliopsida > Lamiales > Lamiaceae > Plectranthus > Plectranthus barbatus. The sequence goes on along the minus strand of JAPKLW010009377.1, from coordinate 1,629 downwards.
CTCATATTTGTCCACTGCAACCTGCAATTTGTTGCGTTTCATTTGGTCAGTTTCTTGACATAGACTATCAAGATAATCCCATACTCCCTTGGCATTATCAAACTGGAGGGCTTCCTCCATCAGCGACTTAGGAAGAGAAGCCAGGATCAGCTCGTGAGCAATGGAATCCAACTGATTCCGCTTCCTGTCCTCAGTATTCCATTCGTCTTGGGGCTTTGGGATCACAGCAGCTGGACGATCTCCTAGCTGGTGCTGAATCTTGGTGATCTCAATGGGCCCTGTCTCTAGCACATCTTTCATCTCTGGATGGATGCTCTTTAGAGAGATGGGCGACCTCTTTCGCCATATATCATGCTTCACAGTCCCGTAGTCGAGTAGCTTCGGATTATTCATCTTGATGTACCTGAGCTAATCAAACAGACAAACAAATAGAATGCAAGGAAACGCGGATCACGGTCCTAAGCGACTCAGATACGAACGGTCTATAAGAACCTGGCTCTGATACCACTTGTTGGTCCCGGTTTATCAGGGTATAACTTGGCAGCGGAAAATGTGTTAGTTCGTTTCTTGAACTCTGCTGGTTACTCAGCTGACTGGGACCTTGTCAGCTGGTAAGTCAACTGGCACTATGAGTACTCAGCTGACTGGCGACTGGCTGGTCAGCTGGTAGCTCAAGACTTAGAATATCTTAGCCTTGTTTGCACAGTTATATCAGTTTTCAGATATACACCAGCACTTGAGTGCTGGGTTTCAAATCAGTATGAAAATGCAGAAAGCTGATAAAGACAAAAGGATTTTTATAGTGGTTCGATCAACTGATCTACGTCCACTCTCCAGTCGACTCACTGGAAATTCACTATAAGAGCAATCAGGTACAAAGTTCCTACGATCTATCTCCAGCTGGTAGATGCCCCGTCTACCAGTCCACTGGATCAACCGCTCCCGGTCCTTGTCCTTCTTCAGCTCTTGTCAGATGGATGGAGTGCGAGCACGTCACTTCAACCTCCTCCTCTGACTGGTTGGGTGTTGAGTTCTCCCAAGAACGAGTCTTCTCAATGCGGCAAACTGCCCGTAATAACTCAAGTGCTGGCTGGCACAAGAGCTGCTGTGAACTTCCTCGGAGGAGAAAGAACACCAAAGAGATCTGTAACTTACAAGCTGGAAGCTTGAAGTCTCGTGTTTGAATAAATCAACACACGGATAGCCTTTAGAGAGGCCTCGAAAGTTGTATGCTTTTACTTGCTTGAGCGTAATAAATTTCAGTCTTTCGGTAGGTGAAGAGTATTGAATGTTGATGGATCCCAGGTATTTATAGACGAGGGATCCCATTCAAATTTCTAGCCGTTTGGACTCATCCGGAAAAGGTCTCTGTCGTCGCATGTCCTTCTGACGGCGGCAGGTAGGAATTTCCGGAAAGCGCCATGCTTTTGTCCACTTTATCTGACACAGATCTCTTTGTGTCAGAACGGCTCTATTCGTCAGTACGAGGAATCGGAACTGGTGTCTTGAACTGATAGACTTTAAGGTATCCTTCCTTAAAGTCATACTTTGTCAGTCTGTTCCTCGCCGAATCTTCTTTTTGTCTCTAAGATACTGGGAGAGTGAATCTTGAATTCTGCTGGTAACATC
>JAPKLW010009376.1:0-11993 GCA_026898455.1 Plectranthus barbatus | reverse complement strand
TCTAAACATAAATACCTCAATAAAATGCACAAAGTGAGTGTTTATCAGTCCACTCTTCAGACACAAGTCTGAAAATCCACTAAGTGAATAGATACAAGGTGCTCTCACGATCTACTGCTTGTTGGAAAATGCCTCATCCTTCAGTCCACAAGCTCGCTAGCCCAGTCCTTTGTACGTCTTCACTTCACAGCTCCTCGGAGTGTGTGCACACCACGCAGACTGCTCGTTGCTAGAATATGATCTTTATAGTTCACCTTAGGACTGTGAGCTTAGCGGCAAGAATGCCCGTATGAGTCAAAGTACAGGGTGTACTTGACTATTGTATTCTATCTTGGAGAGAAAGAATGTTGGGATTGTATACTGAAAGCATATATGATTAAGTGTTTTGTACACTGGTCTTCATATATGTTGCCACAACAATGCTCGCTGTCTGATAAAACAAACATACAACGAACCATAATATCCTATTATCTCGCCTATAGGGATGACCATATGGTGTGTAGGAGATCACAGAGGATCATATGAGTCATTTGACCTAGCGAGATATAAACAGTATCACAGCTGAGACAGTCCCTGGATAGGCTGTCGGTCTAAACTGCGGCACATCGGTTCATAAGTGGCTTATCCTAGCTACTTGATGTGTCGGTACATGGTTATGTATTGATGGGATCCACAGTGGGATGTGCCATTCTCATTGACATATGAATGAGCCAGATCCCTAACATACTTCCTATGATCTTAAACCTAACCGAAGGATAAGGGGCACACACAGATTGACCACACTTTGATTTACCATGGTGGCGAGTCTTACATGTACTCTTATACCCGTATTTTGGGTGTTGGCAATTTGTGTGTGGCCTGCTTAGTCTGGACGTTTAGGTAAGCATATCCGTTTCAGGATGGTGACATTCCCTGAGGAGCTCACAAGGTTCATTATGCTAAACCCTGCAGGTTGAATTATTTAATTCATGCATAAGTGAAAAGGAGTGAGTGGTATTACTCAGGAAATAAGAGATTAATTAATTGTGGCTGATTGTCATAAGCCAAATTAATTAATGAATGTCTAAAACCTTAAATATGTGGATCATGTTAGTTTGGTGCAACCCGTTCCTAATAACGTAGTAATAAAGGGGCGAGTCAGCATTGTTACCGTGGTGAAGGTTAAAACAATGTTTTATTAATTAATTATGTTCTGGGTTGAACAAGAAAGGATTATTTAATAAAGAGGGCCCACTTTATTATTTGCATCTGGTCCATGGTCTGGCCCATGAACTGCTCACAACCCATTAGGGTTAGGGTTTCTCAAAACCCTAACACTATATAAAGGCCTTTTCTCTATCAGATCAACTAGGGTTTTCAGTATATTGAAAATTGAGAGAGACGGCGGAGGCTATCCAGAAGGGGAGAAACTTGATCGATTTCTCCAGATCTCGGATTCAACTTGGTAGATAATCCTCACCATATTTCCAAGGAGCAATGGAACAGATCAGAAGACTAGATCTGTAGGAACAACTGTTCGTCGCCGGTGTTCAGATTCAGATCCAGATCTATTTCATCATTATTGGCTCCGATCTAGATCTGTAGATCAAACGGTGAAATCAGGTATTCTCTAAATCCATCGTCTGCAATTAATTTTGTAGGAGCATGCATAGGATCGCATGGTTTATTTAATTGAAATTTGTTCCTGGTATCCTAAGAACGATCCTTGGCAAGAATTTAATTAATGGCAACTCGTGTTGTCCATCATAGACTCAAACCCTACAATTGGTATCAGAGCGAGGTTGATGTTCTTAGGCTCTATCTTGGATAAATTGAAATTAAATGTATGTTCATGGATGGATTTAAATTGTCGTGGATGTTTTTGTTCTCGTGGCCTTCTTGTTTTTGGATCTGGTTTTTCACCACGAGAAAATTCGTGGTTAGATTTAATAGGGAAAATCATGTAATAGATTTAGATCTATTTTGTATTTTCTATTTTTTTAAATCTGTAAAATAAGAGATCTGGAGGAAGAACGAGAAACAAATAACGAAGAACGGTGCATGCGACATTGCCGGCGGCGGCGTGAGGTGGCAGGTGGCAGCGGTGGGCAGAAACCTAGGGTTTCTTCCTGTGGCTGGGCCGCGCCTGTTTCTGTTTGTTGTTGCTTCTTTATCCGGCGACACGCGCTGGTCCGGCGTAGGCAGCGCAAGCAGATCGATGGCAGTAGCAGGCGATGGCGCGACGTTGGGCGAGGACAGGGCCGCGCGCATCTACGCGCGGCAATGGTGACAAGATTGCCGGAGCCGCGACAATGGCCAAGCGGTGTGGTGCTGCGCGCGGCGGTGTTCAGCGAAGGTAGAAGGCGTCGCGGGCAAAAGCCGTGCGCAGTGCGTCTGATATTCCTACGCGATAGCTACTGCGACTGGCGAGTGCGGTTGCAGCTTGTTCATGGCGGCCGCAGATGGCTCGCCGGTGGTTGGGGGCGCTGGGTTGGCCGTGGGGCTAGAGCAGGTGCGACTGGCGCAAGTTTCGGCCGCAGGCGACGGCCGGAAAGGCGGCGCCGGCGGCTGACCATGAGGCTGGCGGCTGCTGCATGAACTAGGGTTTCCAAACCCTAGGGTTTCAAGCCCGGGCCGTGGCTCGGGCCCGTCAGCCCGGAGACGGCCCGCTATCCTAAAAATTAGGGTTTGGCACTTGTTTTGGGCCTAAAACCCTAATTGAAGCCCAGTTGCTATTTATGCAAGTCCAAATCAGATTTCAAGTCAAACGGTGGCCCAGTTTGAAGATCTGTATTGGAATTAAATCTTGTAATAGTTAGATTTAATTATTTCAGTTGTAATCGCATCTGAGGGGCCACGAGAATTTATTTGTTTATTTATTTATTCTCGTAATGATGTGATTTATTATTTGCGCACTAGTAAATAATAGGAAGCTTGATTATTTGCTTTAATTATTTACTGTTATAAGCATGTTGCAATTTAATTTTTGAGCATGTCTTATGTGATTTATTTTATGTTTTAAATTATGTCTATAAATTCCGGGATCATATGAATTTATGATGGAATTTTGGGTGTGACATAATTTATGGCAACATAAAATAATGTGTGCGCTTGAAACCTTTAGAATTAAAATACTAAGCTGGATTTTGATTCTTTTCTAACCAAGATCATTAGACCTCCACAAATACGGCCTCTCATTAGAAGAAATGCATTTCGAAGCGTAAACGTCTACTTCAGTAGCTTGCGTTAGAAATAATTTACTAGTTCTAATGCGATGAGTTTTCTAAATAAAACATTTAGTTTAATATGAGAAGTGGGAGCCTCTGAGCAAACGTCTACTTCAGTAGCTTGCATTGAGACAACTTTCACTGGTCTCTAAGATTAATCTAAATGGGATAACAAAGGATATTAAGGGCAGGACGCATGGGTCTAGTACGTATGTCAAATCGCCTTTTTAATGTTCGGAGTTAGGCTTGTGGTTACTTTGGCTTAGATGTTGCCTGAGCACAACTCATGCATGAGATCCCTGCTCAAGATAGGTGAACATGGTCTAAAGATCTCCAATATTAATTTATTTTGCCGGCGGATACCTGGCATGGAGAGAAATTAAAGAATCTATTTTGGTCTGGTCGAGCGTTTGCCGTAAACGTCTACTTCAGTAGCTTGCGGTAAATTAGCTTGGGCAATTGGAGGAAGCAAATTGCATTGTTTTATCTAAAGGTTCTATGCATATTTGTTTCAATTGTTCGTCGTATGTGCTTACTTTAATTCGCTTATTTGTTTTCAGATATGTCTATTATTGCATCGCTCATCAATTCAATCGTACATAATTCCTTGACTGGTCCGAATTTTCCGGGATGGAAAAGTGACATTGTCAAGCTCTTGGATTTATTTGGACATTTGTTTGTTCTGCAAACTCCCTGTCCGAGTTCGCCGACTCATACATCTTCCGATGAGGAGCGTGCGCAGTATCACATGTGGATGTGGTCGAATGGCATGGCCAGACAGTATATCTTGGCTGGTATGTCAGATGCACTGCGTCCTCGTTACAGTGATGTATGGTTTGCGTGTGACATTATGCGACGTCTTGACGTAGCATATGGCGGCCTCGATGGATATGCTAGATCCAGTCTTATCAAGCGTATTGTAAGACAGAAAATGGGTCAGAACTGTTCGGTACGTGAACATATGGAATCGCTCATCCAGCTCATAGATGAGTACACATTAATGGGTGGTCAAATTGACAATGATGTCAAAATTGACTTGATACTCAACACGTTACCAAAGTCATTTGATGACTTCAGAATTTCTGTTGAGAAAAACAAGAGTGAGTATACTGTTCACAGTCTGCTCAAGAATCTTGTATCAATAGAAGCTTCTTCAGTCTTCTCTGTGAGTCACTCTGATTTGCTTCCGAGTTGAAAGAGTGATGTAAAAGAAAAGAGGAATGAAGGAAGCAGTGGGAGTAGTCTTGCTTTATCAGTTCATTCCAGATATCTTGCTAAAAGTTCTTCTAAATCGCGTCGTAATGACATGAAGAAGAAGAATGGTAAAGGAGAGAACAAAGGGAAGAAAGATAACTAGAATGACAAATGTTTCAAGTGTGGCAAGAAGGGTCACTGGAAAGTAAATTGTCCAAGTTTGATAACTAAGGGACAAGGTACGTCATTTTTTGCATTGCATGTTCAACATGTTTAGTATCGGTTTTCTACTCCTTAGTGGGTAGTGGTAACTGAGGTCACTAATCGTGTTTGCTACACTTTGCATGGAATCAAGCTTAGGGCTTGAAGATGGCGGGATTACCATCTCCAAGATTGATGCTGGAAGTTGCTACTTCAGCTGATGGAGATTTTACTATGAGTTTATGTTAAAAACTCGGTTTTAATTCAAGTTTCTGAAGAGATGTTTTGTTTTGATAAGCATAATTTTCATCTATTGGATTATCAGTTATTCGATAGAGTTTTTCTAACATAATGAATAACAGTGTTTTCTATTATGGATGATTTTCTCTTCATTACTTGATTACATAAACTGTCAGTGTTTTGAGGTATAACTTAAGGAACCTCTATAGAGATAAGTTACATCAGTCTAAGTAGTTTTAAGTAATTCATGGAATTATGGATTCAATCCAGGTATTCCTAAGAATGGTACTTATGACAACTACTTAGAGGTATAAGATGGTAACCAGGCCTTTTAATAGGCGATTGTATCTCTATAGGTTATTTCGTGTTTGCTCTGGTTTGCTGGTTTGAGTCTACTTCCGCAGTTGCCTTAACAGGCATTGATATTGTAATCATTTAAGATTTGGATATGTTTATCTAGTTCACTACAAGTCTTAGTCTCTTGCTTTAATCAAGAGCGTTCAAGACTAAGGTAGAGAATAAGTTAAACAAGACCGTAAAAACATTATGGTTCATTCATAATGGTATATCTTAAGTGATGGGGTTTTTACAGTATCTAGCAGAGCAAAGGGATTGCATCCCAGTTAACTACACCTATTATTCCTCGATTGGGATAGTGTAGGTAAAACAAAATAAGATTCTTTAAAAGTTTATAAGTTATGCCAGCTTTGCCAAATTTTTGTTTTTGGGAAGAGCGCCAAAAGCAGTTGTATGTTTTGCTTAATCTAGTACCTTCTAAATCAGTTCCAAATACCCTAGCAGACCTTGACTCTGTCAAAAGGGCAATGATGGGTAATTCGGTTGTTAAGATGATATAGGAAACTGATTGGTTGGAAGAAAGGTTTAAGCTAGTACTGCTTTGTGGGCTATTCCAGCTAAACGAAAAAGATGGTTGCTTTGTATATCCTAGATACAAGCAAGTTGTATGGGATGAAACCATGAATCCAAATGTGAGTTTGTTCTCTAACGTTTTAGAGAAGACAATTCAATGTCCTAGAAGAATTAATCAAGAGCTTTGACAACAGATTTGGCAAGTTGGAGACCGAGGTGAAGGGGATGGCGACTCACACGCAACACATGGCGAAGCACCTTCATATGCTCGACACTCTGTTGAGTCAGATTGCCACCACTTTGAGCAACAACACAAGCCCGGTCAACTCCGCAGCACTACAGAGATCAACCCAGACAAGGCAAAACAAGTCAATGCCATTTCTTTGATGTCTGGTACAAAATACAATGGTTCGAGCATGCCCGAGAATGAGTTTGGGGTGAGGAGGATGAAAATCCCGCAAAAGATGCCTCTGTATTGACCGACACAGAGTCTGTGTCGAGGAAGTCGACACACAAGCAGAGTGGTCGACATTGAAGGCAGTTCGACCGATAGGGGGGATGCAGCCGTGTCGATCGATACAGGGGTTATGGAGCTGATGTCGACAAAAAAGAAGGTCAATCGACGCAGAGGCATGCAGGGGCTGAAAAATCAAGGAAGCAAGTTGATCTTACTCCTTCAAGGCCTTTCCCTCAGAGGTTTTCTAAGAAAAAGGAGGACTCGAAGTTTGCTCGCTTCGTGGAGAATCTCAAGAAGGTCAACATCAACATTCCATTGATCGAGGCTCTCCACAAGATTCCCGGCGACATGAAGTTCTTGAGGAAGCTAATGAGCGAGAAAAAGTCTGTAATTGAAAATGAAATTGTTTCTATTCATGAGCATTGTAGTCTTCTTTTGCAGAAACAGATTCCAATGAAGAGATCCAATCCGGGGTGCTTCTCTATTCTGATCGAGATTGGGGGAAGAGAGTTTCGCAACGTTTTCTGCAACACTGGAGCAAGTATTAACTTGATGCCCTACTCAGTCTACCAGAAGTTGCAGATTGGCAAGATGAGGCTAACCACAATTACTCTTTAGATGGCGGATTGCTAGATTTCTCGACCAAAGGGAGTTGTTGAAGATGTTTTAATTAGAGTAGGCCATCTTATTTTCCCTACTGATTTTATTGTTTTGGAAGTGAAGGAAGAGCATGGGATGCCTTTAATACTTGGAAGGGAGTTCTTGAAGACGAGTGGAGCTCTAATCGACTATCGAGGTGGAGAGATCACATTACAAGGCAATGATGAGACGATCAGCTTCGTGATCGATAAAAGTCAAAAGGAAGCAGCTTACAACAAAATATGTACCACTACTGATGAGGAAGATGAAGAAGCCGCTAAGATCGAATGAGAGCGAGGAAACGGGATGACAAAATTGCCAATTACACCATCCTCTTCCAAGCTCACTACTGTCATTCGTGATCGAATGGTCAATATGATAGATGCAAGGGGGCGGTGAGTCTGGACCCGACCACCTTGGTGAGGGAAGCATCGTTGAGCCACGACGATAACTAAGGCACTGAATGGGAGGTAACCCATTGTTTTACTTGTTTTATTTATGTTTTTTTCTAATTTTTATGTGTTATTTTTGTTTTCAACTTAAAAAATTTTTTTGGAGCTCTGTATCGATCGACACATAAGGGATCGACAGAGCACTCTTTTGACCGAGGAAGGGGTCAACAAAGTGCTAGCAGCCAAAATTTTCTGTCGCTCGAGTTTTGTAGCCTCCGAGGGATAAAAAGTTGGTGTCTGAGACCAACATCGAGGTATCCTTTCAACCTTAGTCTGATTTCCAAACTTATTCCCTCTAACAATTGAATAGATTTGGGGGGGGGGGGGAAGACTTGGAGTTGAAACTATTTATTTCCCTTTTATTTATTGCTTTCAGTTTGTTTAAATTCATGCCTAGTTTAATATTTTTTGCATAATTATTTGCACTGCTTGAATAAATTGTGATTTTGTGAGAAGATTTGTGTAGCTATGAGATAACCTTAGTAAGAATGCAAGATTTGAATCGATTGACTTTTTTATGCATTATTTGTGATAGTGGTTGAGAATGCATATGAATGTAGAAAACCGCATGATCTCTTGTTTTGAAACTTGCATTGACATGAAGTTTGATGATGATTTGATGTTTAACATGGAAGAAATTTGTGTCCCAAGTGTGAGATTTTGAGCTTTAAATTCAATTGTGAGTTTGTCTGCATTATTGAGTATCTCTAGAACTTGCTTTGTTTCTTTTTCAAAACTGCTAGTGTGCACAAGTTTAGGAAGTGATACTCGGCCATCTTTGTTTAGCCTATTTATCCCATACACTGTCCTAATTGGACACTTATCCCTAGTCAGCCCTTTTGAGCCTATTTATTTATCTATGAGTTGGAAAAATGATAGGGGAATCAACTCTTGTCTATGAGAGTGAGTTGGGAATTGTTTGAGTAAGATAAGGTATTGTTAGAAGGTAAAAACAAAACAAAAGGTTGGGCTTTAGAAAAAAAAGTGAAAAATGAAAAAAAAAATATATATATGTGTTTGTCTATCCTTATAAGCTCAAAATAATCAAATAAACTTATTCTAAGAGCATAAAAGGATGTGTGAAAAAAAAAAAGTGAGTGAAAAGAAAAAGAAAAATAAATAAAAGAGTCTTGGGTTGATGTTGAATATCATAGGAGATTGGTGGATATCAATAGATGGTGGTTTAGATTGGTTGAGGTGCGCAACTCAATTGATTTTAGTCACCTGACCGTATATTTCCCTACCTTTCACTAAATAGCCTACATTACAACCTTAAATAAAGTCCTTTATGATCTTAGACTTGTGTACACATATTTGCAGTGGAGATTTTGAATATTTGCAAGCCTATGGTAGAACTTGATTTGCATGACTTTTGTGATCTCATATTATCCTAAACACTTGAGTGAAACACTTCCCTCAAGAGTCTTCCATGGTTTACTGATTTTCTGATTCGTACAAAGTGTTGGTGTTTTGTGGATTTTCGAGTTTGATTGTGATGAATCTTGTGAGGCATTGCACTTCTCTTCTGCTTGAACCTTCGATTCATTCTTTTGTTGATTAAGGACAATCATGTGTTTAAGAGGGGGGGGGAGGGGTTGATAAGCTTGTATTATGCCTAACTTATCACGTTGTTTTCTTTATTATTTCATGCATTTGCATTAGTTTAGATTAATAATTGAGCATGAGTCATTTATAGAGGATATTACACTTTTCACGGTAAGACTTTGTAGGTTTGAGGCCAAAATCAATGAAAATCCGTACTGAAGGCAGATGATGTTCGAAGAAATAGTCACGAATTCTTCCAAGTATGAAATCTGAGCTAATAAAGCATGGAAATAGAAAGATCTTTGAGTTAGCTTTCCAACGCAACTGGAATCGGGTCAATTGGAGTTCGGGAGCTCAAGTTATGACCAAAATCATGAGACTGCGCAGAAGGAGACGAAGGAAGAGATTTCTGGAGACACAGAAGCCTCTGTATCGATCGATAGGGGCCAGATTGAAACAGAGGATAAATTTTAGAAGGAAAGTTTGATTTGCAGCTGTGTCGACCAAAATGTAGCATGTCGATCGACACGGACGTTAGAAAGGCAGATTCGCACCAAATTTGGAGATATTTCTTTCCCAAGCCATTACCTTATGAAGATTAAATTTCCCCCTCTATAAATAGGACAATATTAGCTCGAAATTAGTGTTATGTTTTTAGTTTTTCATTATTTATTTTTGAGCAATTAAATTATTTTAATCTTCTAGTTTTCTTTACTTTATTGCTTTGGAACTCGAAGACATTAAAGATTCAATTCCTGTTTTCTTTATGATTCAAGTAAGTTCAATGCAAATTAATATGTTTATTTCAATTTGTGTTTTTAGTATGTGAGGCTAGAAACTCTAACAGGTTCTAGGGTTTTTCTCCATCCTCTTGGCATGTTGTATTTCAATTAAATCCAACATTTATTAATTGGTTCAAATTCTTTGGTTTTGATTCTAAAATCTATTTTCAATTGAAGGATCGAGAGATGAAAATTGGATTAGATTGTTAGTTGTTAATTTGAGACCGAGAGGAGATAATTATCAATAGGAAGAATGAATTTGATATAATTTTTTTCTGTCTAAAAAAGAAGATTCAACTATATGATTAATCTGTATGTTTATCGAGATTGACTAGTTTGTGTTATTGAGACTCAAAAAGTAAGATTCGCTTTCTAGTAATCTAGGTTTTAATTTCTCAACCAAGGAATTAATTCCAACTTATTAGATTTTCCACCATAATAATTATTTGGGTTTGGATTGATTGTTTTATGCATGTTGATTGGATTGATTGAATTCCCTAGGATCTGTGCTTTTATTTATTTGAATTTATTCCAAAGTTATTTTCTAAATTGAAAACAAAAACCCTATTCTTGATTTGATTCGCTCAAATAAAGAATTAATAAATTGCATCCAATACATGAAATATATTCGATGCACTGTCCCCGTGGGTTTGACAACCTTTGGGTTATTATAAATTTGTTTGCTCACTATATTATAATTAATCTATAATTTTCACAGTGATCAACGAGCTGCCCAACTGTCAGAAGAGACGAGAGGATAAGCTTGCAAAAACTTTAGAGGCCGTTGAGGAGAGAGGCGTCACAACAACCCCGATAAAAGTGGAGGTACTGCCCAACGACATCAGCGAGGGTCAGGGAACCTTAACACACCTAGACATCTATAAATAACCCTCTTATAAGATAAATTTCGGCATCTTGTTTTTGCTATTATCTGTTCAGAACTTTTACTCTAGCTATATAATACCCCTTTGTCGAGCTCGACATCGTAATTAATTAATTTTTTTATGAATGAATTCATATTAGAATTTTTTATTGATTAATTCATATTATATTTTTTTATTTTATAAATTTAGGTTTTTTCCATATACGTCAATAAGAATATATTATATTTTAATTAATTTTTATTTTATAACAACTACTATAAAATGAATAAAAATAATAATAAGACAAAGTGGAACAAAATTAGATAGTAGAGGATTTGATTTGTCCCCAATCTCATGTTGCAATGGTTAAGATATTTTGTCTATGATCAATTGGTTATGAGTTTTAGAAAGTATATTCTCTCCCTATTTAAATTGTGTACTCTAATTTATGAAAAAATAAATAAATAAAAAGCAAATTTAATATGATCCTCATCTTCGAAGTGCAACAGTTAAAACACTTTGCTTATAATCACTTATTGGTCATGGGTTTGAGACATAAAAAAACATCTCTCCCCCGTTTAAATTGCATACTCAATTAAAAAAAAAATGTTTTGAAGTGATAATATATTGTTTTTTATTTGACAGAATAAGAGTTAATAAATGCAGCGCAAATATAATTGGATCAAAGTTTTCCATCAATTAAACTAGCTTAGGAAAAAAACTTCATTTTCTATATGAAGAAATCCAGGAGTGTTGAAGAGGGCAAATGCGAATTGACTCCGGTGAAGTTTATGAATGTATTTCTTTGTATCTCAATTCGAAGAAAAAAGATTGAATTTGGAATTACAATCCCGTGAAGGTTGATACCTCTGTTTCTTCCATTGGGAATGCATTTCCACTGAATAATAAATGACAATACCGTGTTTTCATTTGTTAATAAATATGTTGGGTATGTCAAACCCAAAGTCCCACATTAAAGAAACAAGGAAAGAGTTCCTTGTATATAAGAGTCCACATAACTCCCATTAGTATGAGGCCTTTTGGGGTGATACCCAAAAACAAAACCGTGAGGGCTTGTGATACCAAAGCGGACAATATCATATTAATGTCGGAGTCGACGGTCTCAACAAAATAAATTAAAGAAAGTAAACTCATCCTACAACCTGCAAACTAAGATGAAGAAATTCAAGACTGGTGAAGACTGCAAATGCCGGTTGAATTCCGTGAAGTTGATGTCTTTGTTTCTCGTCTTCTCCCTCGTCTTCTGGCTTTTCCCTATGCTCCGTGATCTGCCGTCAGACGGACTCTGGGCCATCGCTCAACCCCGCGATCTCTACTTCAAGTTTCACAAAGGTAAAAAAATATTCATTTTCTTTGATCGTAAATGAAAAAAATAACGCAAATGTAATGACGTTGTCTGTCATGAATTCTGATCCCGCAGCCATAGTCGGGGAAAATGACGGTGTGGAGACGGAGAAGGATAAGCTGCTGCTGGGTGGGCTTCTCCCAAGTGGGATGGATGAGGAGTCTTGTTTGAGTCGATA
>JAPKLW010009374.1:0-12326 GCA_026898455.1 Plectranthus barbatus | reverse complement strand
CCCCCCCCTTCTCCTTCATCTCTCTACCAAAACCCTAATTTTTCCACCGCCCCCTCTCAAATCCTCCGATTAACCGTCGCATCTCACCACTGGGCGAAAACCGCGGCGAAGAGGGAGTGTTGAGCGTGAAGAATGCGATGAAGAAGCGATGAAGAGGGAGTGTTGAGCGTGAAGAATGCGATGAAGAGGGAGTGTTGAGCGTGAAGAATGCGATGAGCAGCGAAGACTGGGCGGCGGCGGAGGTGTTGATGAAAATTGCGGTGGTGGAGGCTTAGAAATGGATTCTGGATCCAACGATTTCAGAAAAGAATTCATACATTTTCTACATTCTGAAATTAGATGGTGCGAGGGTTGGAAAAAAATTCTGGGTTGTGGAGGTGTGGCAGGCGATGGGGTGGGGGTGGCGACAGCAGGGGCTGTTGACTGAGATGCGGTGGAAGTAGGCGGCGCCACCGGCGGGGTGGTGGTGGAAGAGACTGTGGGCTGTCTGTCCTTTCTTTTAATTAATTTTGTCATTAAGATTAAACTATTAATATCTTATTTATTAATCATTCTTTAAATTGTATTTTTAAATTTGTCCTTGGTTTCTGTGCCTTCTCCCTCCGTGCCTAATATAATGGGACGGAGGGAGTATATTGATATTAGGGTTGTACTCTCTCTCTCTCTCTAAGTTAGTGGCTCTGATCAAGTGAAGGGCAAAGAGGTTGCTTCCGATTCTTGTAGAGACTTAGTGCCTCCTAGGATTTGCTCCACCTCTCCTACCAAATTCATAATTTCAAATGGACCTACCTATCCCAATAACCCACATAGACTTCTCTTCTCCAATATGAATTCATTCTTTGAAAGAATTTTATATTCCCTCCGCCCCGCTATAATAGGCCCTTTTTATTTTGACACATTAATTTCGGAACTAGTGTTTAGTAACTACAATTAACTACTAAACACTAGTTCTGAAATTAATGTGTCAAAATAAAAAGGGCCTATTGTAGCGGGTACGAAGGTAGTATTAATTAGTCAACTTTGGGATTTCACATTCCATTAATTTTTCACTACTCAATTAATAGGAGAAGTGTAGTCAAATTTAATTTATTTAGCATCGAGTCAAATTTTGAGTTTTTTATCGAATATTTAAAGTTCACAAATTTTATAAAACCACATTCGAGCCTAAACAAATTTTTTAAATATAGAATATATATTTGAAATATTCATTATTATTTTGAAAGAAAAATTATGTATTTCAAAATATCATATTCATGCTCAAATTCAAGGTTTTCTCATTATTAGAAAGAAATCTCATTATTATTAGTTATTACTCTTCAATAACGAAAATATTATTTTTATTGAATTAATTATTTTATATTAACTTATTAATTTTAGCAATTGAGCTTACTCACAGGTTAAATATTATGAGTCAAGATCCGAATAATTTAAGAACAATTTAGTTCATTAGAGATGGTTGGAGGAATTGCAAGGTTGGAAGGTTTAACAATATGGTATACTTTAAATATAGCCAGACAATATCATGTTGTTGAAAATGATAATGCCAAAAAAATTTATTTGTAATGAAGAGATTATGGAATTGAGATTTTTGTGGTATGCTTGGCCGCTTGGACATAAATAAATACATTTCACTTAAAAAAATTGCTGTGATAAAAAAACTAAAAACATTTATTTCGGACTTTATATGCTTTCAACACGACAAGAAACATTTGTTTTCGTAATTCGTATTTGAAAGATGATCTACGTGCTTAACAACTTTGTTTTGATCTTTTTTTATTTTTTTTTTTCATAGTGAAATAAAAACTCCTTTTCTATTGTAAAACAAGAATGGAGTCTATTCTAATGCTTGAGATTTTTTACTCACATTTTTATTGAACTAATAATTATTTTGTTTGAATAAACATACACAATTTAATTAAACATACAAATATACATATATTTAGTTTCAATCACATGCTTATTTAATTTAATGAAAATACTTTTTTCAATATTAACGAATTTCAGCCAATCATTTTTCATTATTCTATGAATGAGATTCCTTCATATCTAATTTATTCCATTGAAACTCGAATTTATTATTTATCGAATATAGACATTCGAGCTAGGAAATGAGAAATTTTTCATTTAAACATTAAGATCATGCATTTAAAAAAAAAATCATTTTAACATCAAAATTATCTATTAAGATTTATTTTCATTTTATCTTCAATCTTCTTCATTTTATTTTTGATATATAAGAGAGAGAGAGTTGTAATTATATGTTACCCATTTCTCACATGTTATATGAGACCAAATCTGAGTCATTTATCTTTTAAATCTAATGGTCCAGCTTTTTTAATATAATTTGATTTTTATCTTTTATTTTTTAAAATCTAAATCGAGGATATTATTGTAAATTAGTGATACCAGTTCATCTTTTTCCATAACTTTTAGCCTTAATTATTGTATGTGAATTATTTACCATATCAATTCTTTTTTCTCTTTTTTCTTTACGTCTTGTCCATTATTCTTCAAGTTTCTATGCAATTTACTCCTTGTTTTCTTTCAGTTCGACGATATCAAATTTCAAACGAGATTTTTTAGGTTCGACATCCTGAATTTCATGATTCATGCTATTTGGTGGTAGCGACAACAAGAAGATTGAAAGACTTTTATGTTCAATACAATAGCAGATTTTTTTCAAAGTTTTATTTGTGTTCGAATTAACGATATTAATTTGATGTATCCAATTGACGGTATTTTAATTCGACTGTGATAATGAATTTTTACAACGTATCCATTCGTTATAGTATCATTGTTTTTCACAGTCATGTTATTCTGGTTTTTATTTATCAAGAAATATTCCTAAACCATGAACACTAGCGATCAATGTATGATATACAGTTTTTAACCATGTAGATATTACATTATTTACATGATAGTAAATGTATTATTTATTATTTATCTACTACATTATCTTTTATAGAGTGTTTTTATTTCTTTTTTCAAATATGACTTCAAGTTTTTGTATAATATTGAAATTGTAAATAAATAATGCAACATATTTCTTGTAGATAATGTAACATTCATAGCACATTATATATCAAATTAAATATAATTTATTTACCTTTCAAATAAAATTCCTATTGCATATGTTTGGAATAAGATAATTGTACTAAAATTAAGTAATTCAATAACTAAAACTAAATAATGTAACATAATACCATTGATAATGTAATATTGTAATAATAATATAGAGATTTATATAATTGAGAGCGATGAATATAGATAGTGCAACATAATATGTCATTACATTACTCTTCATATTATGTTGTATTATCTATGTTCATCTATTTGCATGATCTAATTCTCTTTATTACCTTATTAATGTTACAATACGTTTAATATATCATTACATTATTATATGTATTATGCTACATTATTTAGTTTTAACTATTACATTATTTAGTTTTACTATAAATATAATATTCTGAACATATACAATAAGGATTTCGTTTGATAGTTAATTAAATTATCTTTAATTCGATGTATAATACGAGAAAAAATAATTTAAATTGAGTGAGTTATGATTATTTAAAGTTTTATAAAAATTTTAGAGAGAGATAATGCAATTTGGGGATGTGCTCCATGCTTCATGTGGTTACAATAGTGTGAGTATTAAAATTACTATTATACTCAAATAATGTAGCATGTTTTATTAGATAATGCACCAAAAAAAATTTATTTTCAAATTAAATAAAAATCGTCCAAATTCAAATTTGATGGTTGGATTTTGGCCTCATATGTGAAGTATTAGTCCATAAAATAGTTACGCTTTTATTATTAAAAAAACAATAAAAAAATAAATCGCTAAATATGTGTATGTTCTTAAAGAAAAAATTACGTAAAAATACAGTTATTAATTTCTTGTAATTAATAAAAAGAATAATTGTCGATTCTGAATCCAAAAAATAGCTTTATAATCGATTTAGAACTCAAAAAAAAGGAATTTTTAATTCATAGCTTGAAAGATCATATAATTCTCGATCCAAGACTAATATTGAGATCGTTGTTGAGAATCTTAGAATCTTACAAATCCTGAATCGAAAATTTTTAAGAATTACATAAAAATAAAATTGATATTAATGTAATATTTTATGAAAGGAAAATTACAAAATTGTAATAATGTTGAATACTCTTATATAATATATTAAGTGTATGGAAATTAAGTCACTATATATAATATCAAGAATAATCAAACAAAGAAATCACAAACAACGCACTCGATCAAAGTTTGCCACAATTAGCACGCTTAAACGACACCGTCCTCTTCACAAGATCGTATCCCACCAAGAAATTCACCTGCGCCAAGTTCCCATATATAGAAACACTCTTCTCCGGCGCCGGCGCCACCGCCAGGCACACCGTGCTCTCGCTTGTCCTCACGAAAAAGTTATCCCTCTCCAGCCTCACATCCGCGCCTCTGAAGTGAACCGTGATCTCTGGGAACCCCGCATGTTCCCGCCATCTCCAGCACCAGCTCAACACTCCAAGCGGATCCTTCGCCGCCTGCAACTTCACCAACTTCTTCACCGCCTCCGCCACCTTCTCGTACATCCGCCGCGGGAGCAGCGTCAGCGTCGTCCCGAGTCGATGATGATGTTCCCCTCCACCGCCGCCGCTGATCCGACGAATTTGATCCTACGGTTTCCAACGCTGATTCCTTCGAGAGTCAGGTAGTAGAATGTGTCGGGATCTTTCGCCACCATCGGCGTCGACATCACGCCGCCGCCCGACAAGAGGCCGCGGCCGCCGAAGTTCAACTTGCTCGAGTTCTTGGTATCCGACAGCGACACCAAGCAGTAAGAGAATTTCCCTTGAGCTAAACGCCCCAACTGTCGAACAAACGACCCTTTTCCACCGCCGAGGCCGACGACGCCAGAACTGCCGCTGGCGAACTCATCGCTGTTGGAATCCCCACATCCGAATACAACACTAGGAACGGTCACCGACGGCGCTAGAGTAACCGTATCCGTCGCCAGCAATCCCTTACTGAATGATCCGTCGCCGTAGGTTTGGGAATACCGACAGACTCTCCCATTCTCACCGCAGAAAGCTGTTCCCGGGAATTAGCTGCATTGGGGAGTCCGGCAGCCGACTGGCCGGAAAGTCGAAGATTTCTTCGGAAAAAAATACGGCAAAGTCTGGTTGAAGCATTTGTAGCATGGCTTGCACTGCATCCACGTTAGGTCGCTGCCGGTGTCGGCGGTGCCCAGCTGAGGCACCGGCGGAGTTCCGACGGAATTCACGATGTCGGGTTGTGGAAGGTTTTGCCGGCGGCGCTGTTTGTTGATTTTGTGGACGCGGTGGAATGATCTAGCGAGTGAGCTGGCAAGGCGCTGCGACGGAGGGGAGGAGGGGTTGTAGGAGGGGGAGAGAGGGGAGTCTCTGTGGATCAAATCGACGGTAAAACCGGGGGCGATCGTTGGCTCGTGATCATCACATCTGCAAATGGAGAGAAGAAATGGGATCAAAGCGATGGAGATTAGTTTGATGATCATGATTTTTGATGAAAGATTTAAGGAGGTAATGATTTTTGTGAAATCGATTAGGCATTTTTTTTATAGGCATGAAAGAAGAATCAAATTCGACTGAAAGTGGGATTTAGGCGATATTAATGCAATAGACTAAGCCACTTCCTTCCTTCAAATATCGATCGTTTCAATCATATTAATGTAATTAAATTTAATTTCCAATATTTAAATATGTTTGAAATATTTCATCAATCACATTTGTACTAATCGAATCTACTGAATGAACACAGTGTATGGTTTTTCATATATATTTTTTAAAATAGAGTTGCTATTTTTAAATTGGTAAAGGCTTATCCTAGGTTTAAAATTGGAAAAAAATTCGAGTTTTAAGTTATATAATACTCTGTAAGGTTTCGTACTTTATCAAAACTTTTGTTTGGTTAATGACTTAGCCATCATAATATTTATGTTATAATGTGCATATTTATCAAAAAATAATATTAATTTTTATAATGTTATTTTTACTTAAACTAATAAATTAAAAACAAAACTCTATCTTCCCTCATCACTTCAAAGCATATATACATGCTTTTTTAAGGAAATTCAGTTGAAAACTGTAGGGAAATAATAAATCTTTATATCACTCTAGAAAAATAGAATACAATACATGTATTTATACAAAGTAAGTAAACCTAATCTATGTAAATCTACAAAGATATAAGATATACACAAATCTAATATACAAGATATGAGATATTTTCCTAATATATCTCAATACCCCCCCCCCCCCCAAGCTAAGACGAGGAAAGTCGAAGCTTGTTACAAAAATATTCAAAAAGCTTTCTGGATAAACTTTTGGTGAAGATATCTGCAACTTGATCTTCTGAAGGAATAAATTTTGTGCATAATTGGTTTGAACTGACTAATTCACGAACAAAGTGATAATCAATATCAATATGTTTTGCACGTTTATGAGAAACCGGGGTTTGAGTGAGGAACAATGCACTGGAATTATCAGAATATATGCACGGTGGCGAGGCGAGGTGGATATGTAGATCTCGGAGAAGATTGTTAACCCATAGAACTTCGGACGCCGTATTTGCAATTGCACGGTACTCCGATTCACAGCTGGAACGGGACACATTCGGCTGTTTCTTGGCACTCCAGGAAATGACGTTGGGACCTAGAAACAAAGAATAACCATAGGTGGAACGGCGTGTGTCCGGACAGCGAGCCCAATCGGCGTCTGAATACCCAACTAAATTAAGAGAACCACGGGAAAAAGTAAGACCATAATGAACCGTACCCTTTACATAGCGAAGCATGCGTTTTAGTCCTTGAAAGTGCTCTATGGTAGGAGCCTGCTGGTATTGACTCATAGTATTAACAGAGTAGGCTAGATCTTGTCAAGTTATAGTGAGATACTGCAATGCACCATCGATGGAGCGGTAAAGGGTTGGATTTTCATAGGGCGGTCCATCTTTTGCAAAAGTGGCGCCTGGAGAAAGCGGAGTAGAGACCGGCTTCGCGAGCAACATGTCAGCACGTTTTAGGATGTCGAGAGCATACTTGAATTGAGTGAGCTTGAGTTGATCATCCAGATATGTAGCCTCGAGACCCAAAAAATAACTCAAACGTCCGAGATTCTCAGTAGAGAATTCTGAATTCAGTCGAGACATAAGAGTCGAGATAGTAGGAGCGTCATTACCAGTAAGGATAATATCATCAATATAAACCAACAGGTAGATCAAGATGTGCCGTTGTTTGAGGACAAACAATGAAGTGTCGGCGTTGCTGCAGGGAAAACCAAGAGACAAAATGAACTATCGAAATTGCTGGTACCAAGCAAGAGGAGCTTGACGGAGGCCGTAAATTGCCTTTTGGAGGCGGCATACATGCGTCGGATGTTGCGGATCAAGAAAACCAGGGGTTTGTTCCATGAAAACCGGAGTGGAAAAAACCCTATTTAGAAAAGCATTTTTGACGTCTAACTGATGTATAGGCCAAGAATTCATAACTGCAATAGCAAGGACAATACAAACAGATGAAGCTTTCACCACATGACTGAAAGTGTGAGTGAAATCATATCCAGGAACTTGACTAAACCCTTGAGCGACGAGACGGGCTTTGTATCGCTCAACTGTGCCATCAGCTCGGAGCTTAGTGCGGTAGACCCACTTTGAGCCAACAACGTTGGTATTCACCGGCCGAGGTACCAAGGTCCAAGTGCGATTCGCACGAAGCGCCTTGAGTTCTTCTAGCATAGCATCCGTCCATTGAGGAATTTTAAGAGCAGACTTAACACCACGTGGCTCTGGTAAAGCTGTAGAAGTGGAATAAACAGAAACCAAATTTAAATCAATTGGATACCGTGGTTTGAAGATACCTGCTTTGGCGCGCGTTTGTATGGGATGACGATTCTCCGGAGGTACGGGATTAGGGTCGACGGGCTGGACTGGCGAAGGAGGCAGCTCGATAGGATGGTGTTGGCCGACGAGAGGAGACATTGGCTCGATAAGATCAGGAATGACTGAGAAGTTGTCTTCAGGGAGACAAAGAGTGCATGGCGAGTTTGTCTTAGGGTTAGGGTTAGGGTTTTGGGAGGTAGGAGTTTGGGCGAACGTAGAAGGGCCGCGGCAGTCATCAAAAAATGACGTGAGATCGAGGCGATACATAGGCGAGGGAAAGGAAGTGCGAGAAAAGGGGAAGAAGGACTCATCGAATTTGGCGTGCCGAGTGATATAGACACGGGATGAGGTCGGTTCTAGACAGCGAAAGCCTTTGTGATTTGGGCTATAACCGATAAAGACACGAGGTAGAGAGTGCGGCTGAAGCTTATGTTTGGTGTAGTCACGAAGACATGGAAATACACGACACCAAAGGTGCGGAAGGAAGCTAATGATGGCGGGTGGCGGAAGAGCAACTCATAGGGTGATTTGTTTTGTAGAGTTGGACTAGGAAGACGATTTATGAGATGAACGGTTGTACTGAAGGCCTCTACCCATAGGGTTAGAGGAGAGGATGATTGAAATAAAAGGGAAAGACCCATTTCAGTTATGTGCCTATGTTTGCGTTCAGCCCGATCATTTTGAGAAGGTGTATATGGACAAGAAATGAGGTGATGGATGCCATGTCTAGCGAAAAGAGATTTGATCCTAAGGTTTGTAAATTCAGTACCACCATCAGATTGGAATTTCTTAAGTTTGCATGAAAACTGATTTTCAACAAATGCATGAAAATTGAGAAGAGATGTCATAGAAGTCTGATTTAGCACGAAGAGGATAAAACCAGAAAAACGTGAGAAATCATCAATGAAAATTACATAATAACGAAAACCAGAAGTTGAAGTAATCGGGGAAGGTCCCCATAGATCACAATGTACTAGTTCGAGAACATGGGAAGCTTGACTTTCAGAAATAGGAAAAGATAAATGAGAGTTTTTAGCTAGTTGACAGGAAGTGCAAAGACTAGACCTAGAATCTAAAGTGGAAAATGAATGAAAACCAAGTGTGCGGAGAGACTGCAGAACTTTTGAAGACGGGTGACTCAGGCAATTATGCTAAGTTTCCAGAGATGCGGAAGGCGTAGTCGTGTGGGCGATTGCCGTGAGGGCAAGAGTCGAATCCTGGAGAACGTAGCTTACGCACGCCTGTAGCGAGTGTCTTGCCAGTGCTCCGAGTTCGAATGTGAAACTGCGCATCAGTAAACAAAACATGTTTACTAACAGATAAAAGATTTTTTGTGATGGCAGGCACAACAAGGACAAGATTTAAAATTAAGAAATCTAAAATAGGAAAAGAACCCGTATGGGTAACATCAAGACAGGCACCGTTACCAACGGAGACGTGATCCGAACCAAAGTAAGGGGCCACATTATCAAGGGACTCGGGATCGGTGGAGATGTGAGCCGAGGCACCCATGTCGAGGTTCTAGTCAGAGGTCGAGGAAGGCGCGACAGAGCACTGTGCTGAGAAAGCTCTGCTAGTTGGGCCGTAGGTTGTGGCCGCGAAGAACGATCAAACCATTTCGGACAGTCGAAAGGATTGTGATCAAGTTGGCGGCAAAAATAACACCAGGGTTGTCGTTTCTTCTTAGATCCGTTGTTAGATTTGCCTCGACCACGAGAAGAAGAATTCTTCCCGCTAGAAGGACGAGACGTCGGGGCAGCGTGAAAGACGGCAGGCTGCTTGCTGGGCGAGAAATCCGAGTCACGAACGAAGAGCTCATGGTTGAGCGCTCGAGCCAAGAGCGTGTCAAAGTCAGGAAGCTGGTCCTGAGCCATTTGCGCAGCCGTGAAGGTGGAGAAAGACGTAGCCAATCCACGAAGAAACAAGTGTGACTTGTCCGTTGTGTCGATGGATCGACCTATAGCCGAAAGCTGATCGCATAGCCCTTTGAATTGCCTACCATATTCTGCGACAGAAAGATCGCCTTATTTAATAGATAGGAGGTCATCCTTCAGACTTAATTCCTGAGCCTTAGAGGAGTGACTATAGGACAGAGATAGGGCGGTCCAGACGTCACGTGACGTCGCGCAGCCGATGATGACCGCCATGGATTCTTCGGTT
This sequence comes from Plectranthus barbatus, assembly GCA_026898455.1. Lineage (NCBI taxonomy): Eukaryota > Viridiplantae > Streptophyta > Magnoliopsida > Lamiales > Lamiaceae > Plectranthus > Plectranthus barbatus. Next base: position 2,245 of record JAPKLW010009374.1, on the reverse strand, counting down.
AATGTGGAAACTAAGAATAACTTGATTGGTTGATCACGAGAGTACCATTTGGAATACTCCGAATTTACGGAGGTGGTGCTGGAGGACGACGCGATGGTGCGCTCGGGCGCGGGCAGAGAACCGTTGATGTAGGGAAAAAAATTTTGTGTGATTAATAATGGTTCGATCTGAGCATGCCAGAGAAAATAATTTGCAGAAGTAAGTTTGATATTCACCACGTGAATAATCGTGGATAAAGGTAAGGTCGGAAGGTCCGAAGGATCAACGGGAGCGGCCATGGGGAATAAGGTTGGGGCGGCGCCGATGAGGAATAAGGATGGAGGAAATATTAGGGTTTAGTTCAAGGTTTGGCTGATACCATGTAGGGAAATAATAAATCTTTATTTCACTCAAGGAAAATAGAATACAATACATGTATTTATACAAAGTAAGTAAACCTAATCTATGTAAATCTATAAAGATATAAGATATACACAAATCTAATATACGAGGTATGAGATATCTTTCTAATATATCTCAATAAAAACCATAAAAATCACAGTATGTCTGAAAGCTTTTGATACGATAATAGTATACCAAAAAAATGGTACAATAATTGTTGAAGTTCGATTAAATATATGAATGGAGTTCTGGTTACCGTCAATAGAAATGACAAATAACAGTAAAATTGAAACAAATAGAGAACATAAAGTGCAGTAAAAGAGCAATTGAAATACGACGAAACAAAGATGATTAAAATAACTAAGGAAATAAGTGGACGTATAGCTGGAGCGCAAAGCAATAAAAATTCAATATTTGTTTCAGCAAAATTTTAGTATATTTTAAGAGGGTAAAAAAAATCCATCCTAAAAATGGGTAAGTGTTCGGATTTTTGTTCGAATAAATTCTTCCTCTTATTTTATGTTTTGATGGATCAAAGGTTGTTAAAGTCATCTTAGTCAGTTTTTTAGTCTATATGATTCTAAATTATAATCCTTGTATAGGATCAATCGAATTGTTATAGAACTTAGCAGTTGAAGATTAAGCATAGGGAATGCTCGAGAATTGAAGAAGTGTACGTGCGCGAAACTTGGTTTCACCAAGTATGGTCGAGGCCTATACTGAATTTGGGTACTCTATATAGTGATTACCATACTGACTATGGGAAGTCAGTATGAGGGATTACCATACTGACTATGAGAAGTCAGCATGAGGACTGCATATACTGACTATGAGAAGTTAGTATGGAAGCCTTTACCTTCTAAGCTTGTGGTACACAAAGACAACCAAGCTCAGTCAGACTTCGGCATATCCTTGCTTAAGTAAAAGTCCGTACGAGGACATCCATACTTGGATTCCTTGGACTGAAACTTAGTCTGACACAAGTTAGTGAAAAGTGCACTGACACAACAGAGCAGAGCAGACCTATAGTATGGGCTATAATTGAACGACATTCTCCATGTCTATAATGACTGGATTAATGAGTCTAACGGAAAGAAATTCAAAATGCTCAAGGATTTCTCTATAAATAGGTTTGCATTCTAAAATTAGATTGTTAGTCCCTATTCCGACATAAATAAAATTAATTATAGTAACCATGTTTGAAAAATAATTTTGAGAAATTACTATGATATAATACCATGCTAAGGAATATATATGCTCCTTTTGTTGCATTAAGAATTTGAAAAGTTTAAACATGTGTGAATTTGAGAATATTTATTTTAATGTTAAATATATTATTATAAAAATGTTCAATCAATGAAAGGATAATGTAGATGAAGAAATAAATTGACATGCATGTAAAAGAAAGTGAACAAAATAATGAAATGAATGAAATAGAAAATAAAAGAGTTAAAACTTAAATTTTTTGATGTTATAATAGTAAAAAAAGAAACATGAGTTTCTTATGGAGAAACAAAAATTGTGAAATTATTTTGGTTTAAGATTTTGAATTCACAAATACAAAAATAATTTACTGTTGTAACGAATCAGTATGAAGTATGTGCTATCGATTGGGAAACATAAATGATATTAATGAGCCATGATAGTAATCATTGTGATGTGATATCCAATATGATTGACATTAAAACTATGACGGGAGAGATTAAGTGAATAAACTTTTAACACATGTGAGAATAGTAAATTAAATTACACTTCAAATAATTTGAGATCCAAGTTTAATATGTATAAGCATTTATCAATGCATGTAGTTAAATATGTATCTAATATCCCAACTTGGAGCATAAGTTGTTTAAGTATCTTATGT
>JAPKLW010009373.1:0-12327 GCA_026898455.1 Plectranthus barbatus | reverse complement strand
GGGTCACCCATCTTAGTTCTACCCCAAGTCAAGCACGCTTAACATTGGAGTTTTCCTAGAATGGGTGCCGGAAAAGATGATGCACCATGTTGGTATGAGTAGCACCTATCAAATCCTATAAGCTCTCCTCAGATATACAGTCCCATTCCTGTATAGCCTCAGAATCCCTCTCATTCCGGTGTGGGCCCGGTTCATTCATTTCACCCTCCGCTCAACTAATGGAAGTCTTATGGGAGCCGCTCATTGTCCGTGCTTCTCTACACCGGCGATCACTCCCTGCTCCGGCACCAGGTCACTACAAAATGTTATGCGGTTCGAAAGTTATGCACACTGCAAAAATGTGTGTCATTCTGTGTCACATTTTTAAATGGTTTTTCAGAACTGCATTTATATATTTTTATAAAATTCCCAAAATTTATTTATAGGTTAAAGACACATCAAAGAGTCTTTATATAAATTTTGAAGTCATTATCATGTGTACGGTGGCCACAATGAATTTTTAAAGTTATACTCTGTTTTCAGACCTGTAGCAGAAATGTTCAGGGAAATTCAATCTCCCCCAGCCCATATCTCCCAAACAAAAAATGATTTTCATAAACCGTCAATTCGATCATACTTATAAAAATATCTAGTTTCTTCATGTAAAATTTTATGTCTTAATTTTCTTTATATTTCATTCGGCATTGTTTTGAAAATGATATTATCTAGAATGCATAAATAGAGTCTTTTAGGTTCAAGGTCATAAAGTACTTCTAAAATTGCATCCGATTATTTTCTTAAACTTAATTTACATATTTTCAGAGATAAAGAATGTTTTCAAAATTGTTTTACATAATTATTAATCAATTATATGCATTTAGTTATAGGACTTAAACATGTTAGAAAGTCTCATTACATACACCTTTAAAACAAATATGAAAGCCACAATAATTTATATGGTGAGTCTATGAGAATGTAAATAATCAAGGAATTCTAGAAGAACTCATATAGTAATTTATACATAATTGTCAAGCATGTTGCTTAAATTAAAAGAGCATGATGTATACAAGCTTACATGTTAAACGAATATTAATAAGCATGACTATATATTGAGCCTATGTATTAGGTATTTACTTGAAGCATGCTAAATGAATTAGATGAATAATCACTTATGTGAAGCATGCATGAAGTTAAGTGAACACACCTAGTAATTTAGTGTTATAATCTAGGTGTTGGTGATTGTGGCAAAGAAGCATCAACTAAAGGTACAAAGTGATCAACTAGCATAAACCATAAGGTGGACACTACTTTATCCTATTTCCTTTTTGGTTTTCTTTCAAAATGATTTCCAAATTGAAAGTAAATGATTTCATTTTCAAAGTAAAGCATGATACACCGCAAATTGTTTTGGTACCGTATGATTGTTGTGATTATGTGAATTGGTGGATTGATGAATGATGATTCATTTTGGAGATGTGCTGGATCGGGGAAGTGGCTACCCCCGTGGTATTGTAAGCCTAATGCATTAGCCCGGATAGTAATAAGACTACTGGTTGGGTAAGAGTGATTAAACCTTACCGGGTAGATAGCGAGTGGCCACTCCTATCTTACCCCATGTGATTATGTGGATCATGATGAATATGAAATGTGATGATGAATATGATATGTTGATGGTGTTGTTGGAAAACGATTATGTGGTGCCTAATTCGAGTGGAAGCTTCCATGTGAGGAAAAATGTTTTGTGCATATACATGATAATTTCAACAAAAACTTGTATTATGCATGAGTGTGCGGTGGTATCATGATATATGTATGTAATCGGTTTTCGGGACACCGTGAACACTGGATACATGGAGTACTCAGCCCATGTGTGTGTTTTTCCCCACATGCAGGTACAAGGTGATGGTGATGGCGGTGGCGGTGGCGGCGGCGTTGTGGTAAAAGTGGGAAGAAGACAATCAAATGTAATCTTTTGTAATATCTCAAACTCCCTTCCCCCTTGTTTGGTATGAGATTCTCTTTTGGCATGTCTATTTGAATCCCATGAAATTGTTTGATTGTAAATCCATTTGAGCCTATACTTGAATGTCTTTTGATGTTGAACCTATTATGGCATGATCTATCTTGAATTCATATGGCATGATTCTTGTTAACTTAATTAATTCAATTGTCGATCGGTATCGAGGCACAAAGGGCTATGTCCTCATACATAGTACTCATTCACTTGTTCGTGTCTTTGAATCATTTTACCCAAGTCGTACTTGGCGTAAGACCCGCGTGGTGGTCACTATTTGAACTCCATTGTTATTCATTGTTTCCCCACGCTTTAATTGTAAACACTTCATAATGCTTCCGCTACACTTGGTCTTTTGTTTATCATTGGATTTAAATTTATTCTTTCAAAATAAATCCATGTTCTTTTGATAAACTTCAAATTGCTTTCGCTATTATTTAAATGATCTTCAAAAATTTTCATTAAACTATTAAAACCCTTAGCGTGCATTGTTCGCACGTGGGACTGTCGCATAGGCCCGGTTTGGGGGCGCGACAGAAGGTGGTATCAGAGCCTAGGTTTTTATTGTGCTCGATACCGGAACCTCATTGTAATCGAGGTCTCCAAATTATTCGCATGCTTACTTGTTATTCCATGTTTCTTTGACTTTGTCTCTTTCTTGGAATAATTGATCGAATCAAGCATGCATCGTTGTGATTTTTGTCCTCGTTACCTTCTTGGTAGTTGAATATTATATTTTCTTCAACCATGTGAAATTTCACCTTGTTCTCATTCGCTTCCTTGATTGTTAGATTGTTTTCTTTGAATCGAGCATGTTTAATTGTCACTTATCTTCCTTATTCCCTTGAATATAAACGTGCTTGTTCTTGTTCCTTTTTCTAAGCATGCCTAATTGTATTTTGTGATCGTTCCTTGACTTGACTTTTTTTCAAATTGAGCATGCCTATTCTTACTCTATCTTCAATTGTTCCTTAGGATGTTAATATGGCTTCTTGGTTCAAGCATGTTTAATGGTATTAATCCTACCTATTCATTCGATTGTTTCATTGTTTTCCAAGAAAGCATGTTATTTGACCTCGCTTTGTTGTTGAAATCCTTCATGATGCTTCGATTATTTCATCCATTTCTTCTAATTCGAAATAAGCAAGTCCTTTTTATAAATTGTTAGCATGTTCTTTCCTAATCGAGCATGCGTAATTGCACTTCCTTACTCGCCTCTTTGATTGTTGAATCATATTCATTTATGAAGTATCTAAGTTGAATTTGCTTTCATTTGCTTTGTTTGGAATTAAGTATGCACCCTTGTACTTCCTTGTTGACTTCCTTATTGTCGAGTGTATCATCTCTTCAAGCATGCGGAATTGTATTTTGTTCTCATTCGTTATCTAAATTTTTGATTGTTTCCTTCGAATCAAGCATGCTATTTAATTACTTATCTTCCTTAGTCTCTTTGAAAATACAAACATGCTATTCTTTGTTCAAGCATGTTTAAATTGAAGCATGACCTTTATTACTTCATAAATTGTTGTTGGTCTTTTCTTTCAAGCATGCTAATTACTCAAGTCTTCATTCCTTGGAAATCTACCATGAGAAGTTGTTTATTGAGCTCATGAAAGTTAAAATAGAGTATGTCCTTCTTGTTTCATTGTTGATCAACTTGGAATTCCAAAAAGATTTGTTATTTACACCATTCCTCTATTCATTTCTATGCCATAAGATCATGCCTTTTTCTTTTGGAAGTATGAAAATTTTTGAAAATATCGTGCCATTTTCGAAACCTATCATGCATGGTGTGCCAATATTCTTGTCTTGATAAATTTCAAATTGTTGGCTTTTGAGTTTCTATTATTAAATCAAAAATTATAAGAGTTCGAGATTCCCACAATGCCCCACACCATCACCGCAATCAAGGTACGCCACTTGAACTTTGTGTATTTGATTTAAATCAAAAGCGTGCTTAGAGCATGATTTGAAAAGCTTGATTATGAGATGACATGATGGCAAGATTAGCCAAGAGAAATGATGATATGATGAGATTATGAAATGAAGCATGAGAGATGAGAATATAATGATAATGCTACGAGCATGATTTGAAAATTTGAGAATAAAAGAATGATGTTATGCACTTCTATGTGTTGATTATTTGAAGTGAGAATTTTTTTTTGCTATATTATGAGATTGTGAATATTCTTATTATATGATGATTTGAAAATGTGAAAAGCGTGAAGTGGTGAAATTGAATGAAATGCATGAGAAATTGATTAGGTGGAATGATTACTTGATTATGTGAAGTGTATGAGGATTTGGAATGCATTTGGAAATTTTTGGAAGTATGATGTAGTTCTAGGTATAGTAACTAGGATTTTGGTGTTGCTTGTTTCGTATTAGATATTATGTATAGGTAATACGAATTATATTATAACGAAAGAATTTTGTGATGGGTAGCTGGATAACCACATATGTATGTATGTACTTGTAGTGGGAACCACTACACCTCGATGTGAAACATCAAACACTTTAATATTGTCTTATTGTATTAATAGACTTAATATTTTAATACGAATGATTAATCTTACTAAGCTCTAAAGGACCGTTTTAGGAAAGCGAGTTCACGAAGAAACCCGTGGAAGAGTTGTGTTGGATAATTACCTTAATGCGGACTACACGATGGTGTCTATCGTAAGCACCTTGGTGAAGAATGTACATTAGGAATTTGAAAAATAGATACAACTAATAGGTATAAAGAGAATTTACTTGAGTCAATTCAAAACACCCTTCCGTACTTGATAATCCTCGGAATAATTGAGTTCCCGGATGTGAGAAATAAGAGGAATTAGACACACGAGGTGTTAAGGCAAGAAAAGTACCTCCCAACCGGACAGTGCCGCGTGCGGCGACAGAGAGCAAGTTCCACGGCCAAATGCCGCGGTCAGACCGCGGGCGGCGACAGAGAGTCGAAAACAAGGCTAAATGCCGCGGTCGAGCACCGCAGGTGGCGACAGAGAGTCGAAAACAAGGCTAAATGCCGCGGTCGTGCACCGCGGGCGGCGACCGAAGGTGGTATAGCGGACCTTCTTTCAGCATTTCCAAATTTCAACAACCAACTTCACGAATTTTTGATAATTAATCTACTTAGTGAAATGATATGATTTTTATGCAGATTACTAATTAACATATCTAAAATTCATATTATTAAAATCAGATTTTTCCAAGGTCCGAAAATAGGTTTTTAAGGTCGTGCAAATTAAACTGCCAAAATCTGCGACACATTATTCAAATACTTCAAACTCGAGTTTCACAACTCTGATTCATGCGATTCTAAATTCCACAGATTCCTAACTTGTTCTAGTTTATACAGTTAGAAAATTAACCCAATCCAACCATCACAGAAACAGCCGTACTTATTTTAATCTTTGTCCGAAACAGGGCATACTCCCAAATTTCATCAACACATGATTTCTCAATATACATGCCATTATCTCATCCCCAATGTGCAGTTAACGAGATCCTTCATGAAGTAGGAGGAATGCAATATAGGAGAAGCAAGAATCGCTAAACACCGGAATGAACGGATAATATATATTGAAATGCATAGTAATATACTATGTAAGTGTGTGCCGAACCTTAAAAAGGAATGGCTAATCGGGGCCTCGATGGGTGGAATTATAAATTTTATATCCCTCAAAAGGGAGTGCAAAACACGCAATTACAATACAATACTATGAGTATACAAGTCATATGATAGAATGACATCGGGAGTCAATGGTATATGTGAAATGTTTATTGATTGATTTTAGCACGATTGTGCGTACCACCTGAAGTGGATACTTGATGAAATGAAATGAGATATAGTGAAAGAAAATGTCTTACAATGATTTTATGTGAGGTCGGAATGAGACCACTCGAATAATAGTATTTAATATCAAAAGTTTTGTAATTTAGATTTCTAGGATGCCACCCAGAGGACGCCCACGTATAAGGCCATTAAATGAAATTGGCGAAGAACGAGAAGAAATGGAGGCACCACCGCCACCTCCCCCTCCCAGGAAAAATCGGAGAGATATTCACACAATAGAAAATGCCAACCTATGATAATTCTGAAAGCCCATAAGAAGCTGCCATCTGGGTAAGAGGAATGGAACAAACCTTTCGCTTCTTAGAATGCACCAATGCATAGAAAATGATTTGTGTACCCTACCAGCTGCAAGGTCAAGCAGACTACTGGTGGGGAAGTCATATAAGTACTTTAACTGAGGAACAAGCTGCCACCCTCACTTGGGAAGATTTCAAGGTATAATTGTACGAGAAGTACATCCCCGAGACTTACAGGATCAAAATGGAAACAGAGTTCCTAAATCTGAAACTGGGACACGGCTCAGTAAAAAAAAAATGATGATCGCAAATTCTGCGCACTGTCGTGCTATGCGCCTGACCGAATTAACACGGATGTCAAGAAATCCAAGAGATTTCGATCCGGATTAAGGTAAGAGATCAAACAGTTATAGCTTGCTGGGAAGGGCTAACCTACAAAGCCGCGCTGGGATGAGCTCTAAAAGTTAAGGCAACATTGTCTAAGCATGTGAATGCACAAGCCTTTTCTAGTCAGCAACCTCGGCAGGATTGTAGGTTTGACCAAGTGCAATGCCGTGATTTTAGGACAGACCATCGCTCACACAAAAAGAACATGGCAAGGAGAAATCATGTGGGAAAGGAATGCCCGACAAGGGCCACTACCTTTTATCACTGCGGAGAGATACCTGTGATAGGATAACCAAGCTAACTATACCCACATTCTCCATAATCAACAAGGGAATCAGATTGGGAATAGACAAAATAGGCGACCTCCGCCAAGGAGAGACGCATCATAGAATCAAACTAAGAACCCTACACCTCGACCAAACCGTCAAGGAAGAGCATTTTGCTTAACGCAAGGAACCGAGAAAGAGAACATGGAAAACCTCATAGGTATTTATGCGATCATGAATATACCTGTCATCATACAATTCGATACTAGAACCTTGCACTTAATCGTATCTTAAGCATGCATAGAGTTGTTAAGTTTGGAAAGTGAGACTAAAGAAAATACATTAGATGTTGTAACCCCCAACGGAGAACCTTCCCCAATAACACGTTGTTGCACGCATTTAGAAACTTAACTAGGAATGAACATCATCGTCATTGATAATTTGAATGCCAGAGAGCTAGCCGATATCGATATCATTCCTGGAATAAACTGGTTGACCGAACAACAAGCCGCAATAGATTGCAAGGAGAGGAGAACCTCGTTCAACAACCCTAGTGGAAGAACCAGCAAATTCAATGGCCTTAGTTGGAAGAAACAAGTACCTATAGTATCAACGTTACACGCGATCAGAGAATGACGAAAGAAGGGAGCTACGCCTACCTAGATTGTTTAGAAAGCGACAAATGAAAAGATGAAGACATTCGAAACATATCGGTAGTGTGAGGATTTGAAGACATATTTCTAGAAGTGCTACACGGAATGCCACCCGACCGAAAATTACAATCTGCGATAGAATTCGAACTAGGAAGCCACAATCGCATCCAAAACACACTATAGAATAGCAATGACAGAATTGCGAGAACTGAAAATTCAACCACGAGAACTGAAAGTTCAAACCGTGAGGACTCCTAGATTTTGGAATCACAAGACACGGTGTCCCACTCGGAGGAGCGTTAGTACTGTTCGCGAAGAAGAAGGATGGATTGTATGCACGTGCATCGACTAGCAAGAACGAAACAATTTAACGCTGAAGATTAAATACCCTTTGCCTAGAATAGATGATTTACTCAACTAATCAAAAGGAGCCGGCATCTTTTTGAAAATCGATCTCAAATAGGGCTACGTCAGCTGAAGATGCAAGAAGAGGATATTCCAAAACAACCTTTCATAGGAGATACAGACACTACAAGTTCACCGCGATGCTATTTTGATTGACGAACGTGCCTGCAGTATTCATGGACCTAATAAACGGAGTCTTCCACCAATATTTGGATCAACTCACCGTAGTATTCATAGACGATATCTTGGTTTACTCCAAAGGAGATCAAGAGCATCGAGAGTAGAGGAGCAATACGCCAAGATTAGCAAGTGTAATTTTTGGCTTGGAAGAAGTAATGTTTTAGGACACGTCATCTATGTAGAAGGGATGAATGTAGATCCGAACAAGAGTCCAAGCAATTCATGAATGAAAGTCACCCAACAACCCAAATGAAATGCAGAGTTCTTAGGATTGGTTGGCTATTATCAACGTTTTATCGAAGGATTTTCTGAGATAGCGAGACTAACGACTCAACCACTGAGAAAGGTTGCAAAGTACTAGTGGACCAAAGCTTGTGAGAAAATCTTTCAAACATTAAAAGAGCTACTAACCACTGCATCTATATTCACCATACCCAAAGATGGGAAATACTTTGAGGTCTACACGGACAATTCGAAGAATGGTGTAGGATGCGTGCGAATGCAAGGCGAAAGAGTGATTGCCCAGGCTTCTCGGCAGTTTAGACCACACGAGCTTAACAAACCGACTCATGATCTAGAATTCGTTGTTGTAGTACATGCACTAAAGATATGAGGACACCACTTATATGGTGCCAAATGTGCAATCTACACTAGCGGCAAGAGTTTGAAATACTTCTTCGAACAAAAGAAGTTGAACATGAGACAAAGGAGATAATTAGAATTAGTCAAATATTATGACATAACCAGCCATTACCATCCGGGAGGAATCAACAAAGTTGCCAACGCCTTAGGTCAAAAAGCCTACGCAAAAGCAGTCTTATTGATGGCAACTGAAAGTTTGATGAGAGAATTCGAGAGGTATCCCCAGCAATGCAGGAGAAATAAACCTAGCAACAATGACTATAGTCCTTGATCTAAGATAAAGGATCATAGAAGGTCAACGATAAAGTGAGCAACCTGAGAAGATTAGAACAAGAGCTCGACTGAGAAAATAAAAAGGTTTCATAGAGAAACCAGTTAATGCCTTGTACTTCAAAGGCAAAAATTTGTGTTCCGAAGAATGAGTAAAAAAAAAAGGCTTGAGAGAGACGCACGATACACCGTATGTTTCACATTCGTGAGGTAACAAAAAAATAAATAAATCAATCGAGATTTGAAGCAATCCTCCTAGTGGGAAGGAATGAAAACATATGTAGCCATATATACCGAGAAATGCTTAACCTTTCAACAGGTGAAGATGCTACCTCAAAGTGGCGCAGCGAAAGTGTCGTTGACTTAGAGTGCTCATTTCTTATCGATACAAGCCACTATTAGAGTAAAAAAAAAATCTGCACAAATCTGTGTGAAAGAAATAATTCGATTTCATGGAATACCCAAGTTCATTACCTCCGATAGAGATACTAGATTCACATCCATATTCTGGATCAGTTAAAAAAAAACAGGGAACTTGGCTAAAATTTTAGCACAACTTATCACTCGCGGTCCGATGGACAATCGGAGATGATGATTCAAGTCCTAGAACATATATTAAGAGCTATAGTGTTAGACCAAGGGCTAAATTGCGAACAAGTATTGCAATTAATCGAATTCATTTACAATAATAACTACCAATCGACCATCGAAATGATGCCATTCAAAGCGTTATACAGTAGATAGTGTAAATCACCCCTTTATTGGGATGAAGTTGGCGAAAGAAAAGTATTAGGACCCGAAGAAGTTGAAGGTGTAACCCAACCCGTCAAAAAAAATCAAGATGAGGATAAAAGAGGCTCAAAATCGACAGAAGTCGTACGCCGACACTTGACGATGCAAATTAATGTTCGAAATTAGTGATAAATTATTCTCGAAAGCATCACCCTCAAAATGAGTAACACGCTTCGGAATGCATGGGGAATTGAAGCCGCAATTTATAGGACCATTCAAAATATTAGAGAAAGTTGGTTGCATTGCTTACCAGCTAGCCTTACCGCCTAGGATGAGCGATATTCACAACGTTTTCTCACGTGTTACAACTTCGAAAATACATCCACAACCCAAGACACGCGATCCATCATCGTAAAGTGAACGTGCAACCAAACTTGCAATATCAAGAAAGGCCAGAGGCAATACTCAATTGAAAAGCTCAAGAGCTTCACACGCAGAAGATCCCGAAAATCAAACTGCTGTGGAAACGCCACAAACCGGAAGAAGCGACATGGTGACTAGAAGAAAACATGAAGAATAAGTACCAAGAACTTTTCCAATGACGATATCAATTTTTTGGACGAAAATTTTTATAAGAGGGGTAAGATGTAACACCCTGCGTTTTTCCGCGCTTTATTTTTGCTAAATAATTATTTTAAATCACGCGCGATGACGAATAAGGTTTTGAATAAATTAATCGATTGCGTATAGTAAATTTCGGCCATCAAAATATATGGGCTAGATAAATTATTTTGAGTCCAAGTATTAATTCAAGAAGAGTGTTGGGCTAGTGTACCCAATTGATTAATTCTACAATTTTGGGCCAACTTGGAATAATATTAATTTAGGCTCATTCTACTCTAGCAATATTAATTAAATCCCATGAGGATTTATTTAAGGACCAATCGCGTATATTAATCGATGCAAATATTATTCGGAAATTAATTCCAAGACAAAATTCGGAATTAAAATTTCTAAATTACTAAATTGTAGTTTCCGGCCACTCTTGCCTTAATTAATTAAAGGCACAATAGCGTATATATGTGAATAAACTTGAAGTCGATTCTGATAAAATATTCCGGATATTATTTCACAAAGTTTCCCTATTATTTTTCGGCCCTATGAATTTAAGATAGGGAATTTTATAAAATCCAACATTGTATTATAAGATGGGGAAATTGACTTGATGTTTAATTAAATTAAATGTTGTGAGTGGATGGAGGAATGACCAAATTGGGTCTTCTAAAAGAAAGTCATGCCTTGCCTCTTAAATTTATTAAAGGGCAAATTAGGAATGGAAAATTTGACACCATCATTACAAACATGGGGAATTATGCATGAAATTCATTTTCAACACTCAAACTCCACCCCCTCTCTCTCTCCATTCGACCACCTCCCTTCTCCCTCACTAAACTTCATCTTCTCCAACCTTCTAACTCCATTGAAGACCTCCATGAACACCACCTTGAAGGCAGCCACCAAAACAGCCCTATAACCCACCTCAAATCACCTCAAATTGCCATTATCTTCTACCAAACTCACCCCCACACTCTCCTCTACCTAAATATCAAGAAAGCCCTATCATATTCCTACATGGAAGATTCGACCTAGGCTGCAAATCGAAGATCCATGAAGCCATGAAGTAGATCTAGAAGGCTACAAGTGATTGGAAGCAAGAAGGAAGCAAAAAAAAAAGGGATGCTAGGAGCCATTTTTTAAAATCTTGAGAAGGGAGTTCAAAATCTGAAATCGAAACCTTCAAGTAACTCTTATCTACCCTCTTTAGGACCTCCTCTACATATTTAAGAGCTTGCATGTACGATTAAGAAACCCCTAGTCGATTATTAGCTCATATGATGAAGTAGGGTTCATAATATGCATGTTTGATGGCCAATATTGACTATGTTGTTGTTGATTGATGGTATATTCCTTGTATGCATGACATATCTTGATATATATGTTATAGGATCATGATATAAAGTGTTGGATGTCTGAAATTAAACATATATGTTGTTGGATGATGAGTTGCCACGAATTTATACATGTTAAAGTTAAATGAGCATGCTGTGAGGAAATTTGTAAAACGAGCTCTCTGTTTGGTTGTGGCAGACAAGTCAAATGGAACCCGATTGATCTAAAATTTAAATATGATATACTTGAATGTGATAGAAAGATTTTGGCTTCGATTTCATGTCAAAATGTGTAACGCCCCGGCCCCAGGGCCCGAAAGAGCTCACCCGAGGTCGGCTACGTTACCCACCAATGGTCTGGAACGGCTTCCAGACTGACGGCTGACCCCACAAACCAACACAAGTCCTTCCCAGCGTGTTTTGTCCTCTCTCACACGCATCCTGAGAAACTTTCCAGGGGGTCACCCATCTTAGTTCTACCCCAAGTCAAGCACGCTTAACATTGGAGTTTTCCTAGAATGGGTGCCGGAAAAGATGATGCACCATGTTGGTATGAGTAGCACCTATCAAATCCTATAAGCTCTCCTCAGATATACAGTCCCATTCCTGTATAGCCTCAGAATCCCTCTCATTCCGGTGTGGGCCCGGTTCATTCATTTCACCCTCCGCTCAACTAATGGAAGTCTTATGGGAGCCGCTCATTGTCCGTGCTTCTCTACACCGGCGATCACTCCCTGCTCCGGCACCAGGTCACTACA
>JAPKLW010009372.1:0-12330 GCA_026898455.1 Plectranthus barbatus | reverse complement strand
CAAGTGCTGGCTGGCACAAGAGCTGCTGTGAACTTCCTCGGAAGAGAAAGAGCACCAAAGAGATCAGTAACTTACAAGCTGGAAGCTTGAAGTCTCGTGTTTGATAAATCAACACACGGATAGCTTTAAGGAAAGCCTCGAAAGTTGTATGCGCTTCTACTTGCTTGAGCGTAATAAATTTGCAGTCTTTCGGTAGGTGAAGAGTATTGAATGTTGATGGATCCCAGGTATTTATAGACGCGGGATCCCATTCAAATCTTCTAGCCGTTTGGACACATCCGGAAAAGGTCTCTGTCCTCGCATGTCCTTCTGACGGCGGCAGGTATGTTTTTCTGGAAAGTGCCATACTTTTGTCCGCTTTATCTGACATTGATCTCTTTATGTCAGAACGGCACTATTCGTCAGTACGAGGAATCGAGACTGGTGTCTTGTAACTGATGGACTTTAAGGTATCCTCCTTAAAGTCATACCCTGTCAGTTAATTCCTTGACGAATCTTCTTTTTGTCTCTAAGACTCTGGGAGAGAGAATCTGGAATTCTGCTGGTAACATCCGACTGGTAGATCATTCTGGTGATCTTGTGCCGGCAGTCTCTGCTGGTGACTTGCGCTGGCACAATCTAAGTCTACCAATATGTCTGATGTTAACTCTTGGAATCTCCCATGACTGGTGGCTTCACCGCTGGTGAATAGTGTCAGTGAGAACACGTATTCTGCTGGTAGGATTTGTCAGCCGCCTGCTGGTGAAACCCTTCCCAACTGGTGAACAGTAACCAGTCATTAGCTCTTTCTCATGCTGATGAACAGTGTCAGCACGAGTCTTTGTCAGCCGTCACCTGATGAAACTTTTCCTAACTGGTGAACAGTAACCAGTGGTAAGCACTTCTCATGCTGGTGAACAGTGTCAGCATGAGTCTTGATCAGCTGCGACTTACAACTCAAAAGACCTAAACAAGACTTTACATTTGAGAACTAGAGCTATCTAGAGACAACTGACGCTGGTAGGACTTAGGATTTGATCCACCAAAACTAAGATCTATACAAGTAGCTACTGAGGGAGGGAAACTTAGACAGATTTCCCAATAATTTCCCCCTTTTTGGTGCGATCAAAGCCTAACCAGCGAGCACTCAGCTGATGAGGAAAGTTACAGAAGATTTCAGGGTTTTACAAATAAGCCTATCAGATCTAAACCCATGAAACCACTTCCTCACATCAGCTCTAACTAAAATCTTCCCCCTCAAACTAAGAGGGATATTGCTCGTTTAAAATATGAAAATTGAGATCAGAGCAAAAATAGATTTAAAGTATGTAGACGAGTGCTGGTGCTGATTACACTGGATGTGTAAGTTCAGCTGGTAAGTAAATACTTGACAATTGTTGGACAACTAGAGATTGTCATCAACTCGTCAGTCAGCATTCCATTAGTGATGGAGCAATTACAAGTACAGGAATTGGTAACTGACTAGACTAGCTGATACATATTTACTTACAACAAAATAGAGAAACTAGACTATGGCTTGGATGATGATCCTGGTGATTGAGTTTTTGCGCTGGTAATGGACCTCAGGATCGCAGTAAGCTCGGCCATGTCTTGTTCTCTCTTCGGCCTTTCCTCAACAGCAATCCGTCTCTCTTCCTCAGCAAGTCGGGCTCTCTCTGCTTCAGCCAGTGCTCGCACCCTTTCCCCCTCTTGGATCCGCGCCAAAAAGGTGGAGACACCAGCGGTGACGGACTCCATTTGTTGAGCAATTTCAGTTCAGAAGGTGGCGAAGCGCTGATCCATCCTGGCATCAATGAGTGCAAGAAGCTGGGCAGTAGGATGGATCTCGGAGATCGGCATCGCTGATACTTCTATGGAAGAGGAGGGCACATCAGGTGCGGAAGGAGCCATTGCTGGTTCAGATTCCGCTGTTATCTCCATTGGGGCTGGCTCCTCCGCTGGTACCGCTGCTGCAGCTGGTTCCTCTGCTGGTACATCAGCTGCTGCTGACTCCTCTACTGGCACTTAGACTGCTGGCTCCACTACTGGCACTGCTGCTGGAGCTGGCTGGACTTGTTCAAAAACGGGTGGTGTTGTGAGTTCCACCACTTGCCAGTCCATATGATTAGGGACAAGATCGCCCGAAACAGTAGGAACAGGGGGGACGGCAAGGGTCAGCCACCAACCACGAGAGGGATCCTCCTCTACTAAGTGGTCTACCAGCAGAGCGCAGGCAGCCATGTCGAACAATATAGCATGGTAGGGAGGGATCCTCGGAAGATCGACCAGTATTCGGATGCGTCTGAGCGCGTAAACCATCTGGTAGCCGCGGCTGGCTAGGTGGAACTGGAGAAAAGGTAACTTCACCAATTTCGGACGCGGGAGGCCGGAGGTGCCAGTCAGCTTCCGGTAGTCAGCAATCTTTTCCAAACGGCGCTTGATCCGCCTGATGGACAGCTGCTGGGGGTTCTCAGCATCTGTATCCATGAATGTGTGAGCCCACTCCTCCTCCGCTCTCCAGTAACCCAGTCCGAGCCGGGCGTATAGCACAGAGCGCTTTTCCACAGTTAATCGGCGCTCGCATCGGTCAAAGATCTTCCACCTCCGGAACTCCCTAAATAGCTCCGGATTCACTCTCCACAGATATTGGAAATCTGCAATCATCTCGTCATCCACGGCACTCTCAACTTCCGCCGTGATGTTCTCTGCATACTCATACAGAGTAGAGTTGTAGTATTCCACTGGCTGCAGGGGCAGGCACCAGTCAAAAATTCTTGAGGCATATACCGACTGGTGGGGGAGGCCGCTGGTTGGGATTATGTTGAAGATTGAGAATTCAGGCACCCTGGAATTATAAAATGCCATCTCCCCGCGGTGCTCCCACCGGTGCACCCCTGTCACTTGATCCTGAAGGTCGTCCTCATCGATCAGGTGGATGTAGTGAATGCTGATCATGTAGGACCTTCTTTCTCGTCGCTCAGCGCGTCCTGGTGCTGATGAGGATGCCGCTGGTCGTCCCGAAGATGTTGAGGCTTCAGAAGATTTTGGACGACCGGCATGAGCACGAGCCTCAGCATCAAAATCAGGGAAAAGGTCCCTCGGCTCCATCCTCTGCACGGTTGAGCGCTGTACCACTGGTGGTGATTGCTCATCTGCCACTCCACCAGTGGTCTCCATGTCCGCGGCCTCCTCTTCCGCCGCTTGCTCCTGTTCCTCTGATTCAGACTCATCAGAGGAACTCGCCAGTTTTACCGGGGTGGTCGCCCGCTCCTCTACTCCTCCACTGGCTTCACCTTGCGTCGCCAGTGGGACTTCTTCATCACCTCCACCACCCCCTTGCGCGGGTGGAGGGACTTCAGCGGTTTCCTCCTCCGGTTTGTACTCATCCACAAGGGATAGTACATCCTCGTCAGCGCCCATCACCAGCAGGCGTGTAAAGGATTCATCGGGTAAGATCTCGCCTGGTGCTGGTGCTGGTGGCACGGTACTTGTTGAAGTCTCGGGGACTCCCCATTTTCCCTTGGCCACCTGGCGCAATTGGTCGGCCAGTTGCTCCTGGCGCCTGGCCTCGGTCTCAGCCTTGATTTTGGCAAATCTTTCATCACGGGCTGCCAGTTCAGCCTCCCTCTTCTGCTGGGCGACAATGGCTCGCAGCCTGGATTGTGCTTGTTTCTTCTTGATAATAGAGGCGTGCTTCGCCTTCTTGGTCTCTGCAGCCTCCTTCTGGGCTCTGGTCTGGATTCGCTTCCTCTTGCGAGTCATCCTCTCGAGGGTCTCCTCCTCAGTCAGTCCCAAGACGGACTTCTTGACTGGAACTGAGATCTTTCCAAACGCAGGATCATAAGCAACAGCTTGCGGAGGCTGCTGGTGCTGGTGGGTCTTCGGCTTCTTGCGGGATGGAGGCTTGGTGGTTGGTACCAGTTGTACTTCTCGAGGATGAATGCCAGTAGCCTCAACCACCGCTTCCTCCATCGTAGTGAAGAGAGACTCCGTCTCTTGTTTTCGCTTCAACTCCGCCTTCGCCGCTGCTGACAGTGGGAGAGCCACAGCTGGCACTTGCTCCCCCAGGTCTTCTGAATCTTCTTCAGAAACGGCCTCATCAGGGTTCACTGCCTTCTTGCCTTTCAACTGGCGCGGCTTCTTGTAATCGGGGTCAGCCAGCTTGACCTTGGAGACTGGTATAAAGTCTGAGGGGACCAGTCTCTCCCCTTGGTCAACGCCTCCACCCATCTCCACTTCCAAGATGTGGCTGATCCGCAGCCCGAACGAGACTGCGTGGGCAAACTTTCCTTCAGTCGGCACGGTGAAGTTCCGCGCTACATTCTCCAGCAACCTGCCAAAAAAGAATTCGGCCCAATTGCCCTGAACTCCATCCACCAGGGCACACATCACTGAGAACTTCCGCAGGCTTAACTCGGCGTACGAGCCGACCTCACATTGTAGCATGCGAACTACAATGTCGCACACCATCTGCCAGTATTCTTCCATCTCGGACTTTTTCATGCCAGTCCGGAAGACGGTGACTTCTTCCTTCTTCCATTGCGCCCACCTCCTCCGGAATTCCACCGTATCATCCTGATGATACGTGGCCACTTCCTCTCCTTCATTCCTCAGTCCGAAGAGATCGGCGAGGTATTCCGCGGTGACGGTGATCAGGTGGCCGAACACCGATGTAGTAAACGACTTCCTGTCGTCAGCAATAACTGCCCTAGCATAGAACTCGGCTACCATGTGAGGGCGGAAGGTTCTGGGGGTCGCCGTGAGGTACGGTCGGAGCTGTTCTCGGTCAATCATCTCCATCAGCTCCTCCCCGAAATGTTTCAGGGCCAATTTCTCATTCAAAATTTTCTCTTTTTGGACCTGAGCAGCCCTTATCTGTGCGTTGGAGAGTTGATGTCGGGTCGGCGGTCTATTCAGTTGAACCAGTCTGGCAAAAGGATGGCTATAATCAATATCCTCTATCTTTACAATGCCAGTATATGTTGGCATATGAGCTTCAGCGAGGGGTAAGTCGAGAGACTCTGAGGATGATGAAGTAGAGGGGCTATCAGCAGGAGGTTGCAAAGAAGACGCCATGACTTCAGAAAAAATCAAAGGAAGTTGAAGGAATTTGAACAGATTTAGGGTTCTGAAAATATGAGGGATCGTAAAGGTTAACCCGATGAAGGAGATCGGGTATTTATACGAAGGGCCATGCAGGATTAAACGACCGAGATGAATTCTCAGCAAGTCAGAATCTACGGTCATCAGCAGGCCCGCTTCCCGGTGGTGACGTGCGCGGTCGTGCTGACGGGCACCACGACGTGGAGCTGACATGGCACACACCGATTGGTGGCATCCAAGCGTCGGACTGCGCAGACACTGTGCGTATTAAATGTGGCATTAAATGTCGCATTAAATTCTGAGATACGCACACGCAAGAGGATTTGAACAATCCCGCCTTTTCTGCGACAGCTGGCATAACTGGTCATCAATAGCATATGCCAGTCCCATACGTCCTCCTGACTGTATGGCCTTCTTACCAGTTGACAACTGGTACTTACGACTGGCACCGGAGTACTTGGATAAATTGAGAGCTGGGACTCAATTTCATCAGTCGTAGGAAATTCGCCAGTTGTCTGCTGACAACTTGAAAGATTGAAAGAATTGAGAGCTTGGACTCAATTCATTCCGCATAATCTTCTCTTCAAGAAATCCACTCCTCATCATCGCTTGAAATTGGGAGCTGGGACCCAATTTCGCTTCAACTGATGGTTTGTGCTGGCAACTTCGGAATGAGAGCTGGGACTCATTTCCTTGGACAATTAAGGGATAAGTTCAGCCAGTAGGAACCATCAGTGAGCTTGATATATCACTTAAATAAAAACAATTAAGAGCTTGGACTTAGTCGTAATCAGCGTCCTTCAGAAGATCAAGAACAGAATGGGAACTGGGACTCATTCTTCCTCAACACTTGGGCTCGCATCAATCTCCAAAAGACCGAGTTTGATGCACAACTCCTTGAATCTTGCTTCTGGAAGGGGTTTGGTGAAGATGTCAGCCAGTTGATCTTCAGTTCTGATGTAGTCCACGCTGACATCCTTCTTCTCGACATGATCACGTATGAAGTGATGTCGAATATCTATGTGCTTGGTTCTAGAATGATGAACCGGATTCTTCGTGATGCACATAGCACTGTTGTTGTCGCAATAGATGGGAACACAACCAGTGTCCACTTCATAATCCTCCAGTTGTTGCTTGATCCAAATAATTTGAGCACAGCAACTGGCAGCGGCAACATATTCAGCTTCAGTGGTAGATGTAGCAACTGAGTGCTGCTTCTTGCTAAACCAACTGATTAGCTTGTGTCCTAGAAATTGACACGTACCACTGGTACTCTTTCGATCTATACGGCATCCAGCAAAATCTGAATCTGAATATCCAATGAGTGTAAGCTCATCATTTTTGGGATACCATATTCCAAGAGATTCAGTCCCCTTCAGATATTTCACTATTCTTTTGGCAGCTTCCATGTGTGACCTTTTCGGATTGGCTTGAAATCTGGCACACACTCCGACTGAGTACGAGATGTCGGGTCTGCTGGCTGTGAGATAGAGAAGTGATCCAATAATTCCTCGGTAAATGGTAGGATCAACTGATTCACCTTGTTCATCGAGAAATATCTGACAGCTGGTGCTCATTGGTATCCTTAGGGACTTAGTTTTCTCTGGGCAATATTTCTGGATTAAATCCTTGGTATACTTCCGTTGACTGATGAAAATCCCATCAGTTGACTGCTGGACCTGGAGTCCTAGGAAGTATGTTAATTTGCCCATCATACTCATTTGAAATGACGTCTGCATCAGTTGAGAAAACTTCTCGCAGAGAGATATATTCCTTGATCCGAATATGATGTCATCAACATAGATCTGCACCATTAGCATGTCACCTCCATTCTTGAGAAGGAAGAGAGTCCTATCAATCTTCCCTTTCCAAAATCCATTACTGATAAGGAATTGTGACAGCGTTTCGTACCAAGCCCTGGGC
Organism: Plectranthus barbatus; assembly: GCA_026898455.1. Taxonomy (NCBI): domain Eukaryota; kingdom Viridiplantae; phylum Streptophyta; class Magnoliopsida; order Lamiales; family Lamiaceae; genus Plectranthus; species Plectranthus barbatus. The sequence goes on along the minus strand of JAPKLW010009372.1, from coordinate 5,325 downwards.
GCCTGTTTCAATCCATACAGGGCCTTTCTCAGCTTGTACACTTTGGTGCCTATCTCAAAGCCTGGAGGTTGCTCGACATAAACCTCCTCCTTTAGCTCGCCATTCAAGAAGGCGCTCTTCACTTCCATCTGGAATACTGTGAATCCGTGATACGCTGCATACGCAAGGAACAGCCGTATCGCCTCCATTCTTGCAACTGGTGCGAAGGTCTCATCAAAGTCGATGCCTTCACACTGCCTGTAACCTTTGGCGACTAAACGAGCTTTGTTTCTGACCACGGTGCCATTCTCATCTCGCTTGTTCTTGAAGACCCACTTGGTGCCAATCACTGACTGGTGTGATGGTCTCTCCACCAAGTCCCAAACATTATTGCGAGTGAATTCAGCAAGCTCTTCTTGCATGGCATTAATCCAATCAGCAGATTCTAGTGCAACTCCTATGGAAGTAGGTTCCATTTGAGAAATAAAGCAACTTAGGAGCGCACTGCCGTGGCGAGTCTGGACAGAACCTTCTGGATCACCGAGAATAGCATCGGATGGGTGATCCCTCAGCCATTTGGGAGGACCAGCGACTGCTGGTGCCGGCTGTGAAATAGGTTCTTCTGTCCTGATGACTGGTGCTTCCACATTTTCACCAGTCGGAGCTGGAACTGCAACTGGCGGTTGACCTTCACCAGTCGGAACTGGAATTTCAACTGGTGGTTGACCTTCACCAGTCGGAACTTCTTCATCAGCTTCACTGTCTGACTGACTTCCCGAACCTTCACCAACGACGTCAGTATCAGCTGGTACCTCCATTCCAGCTGGTTCATCGTTGTCTTCTGGCTCAAAGATTCCAGTCGGAATTCCCCCTTGATTGTTGCTAGATCCACTCAGGGAGATTGAGTGTAAGGTCTCAGCAAGGTCATTTGCATCACCGACCCTCCCGGTTTGCTGATGGGCAACCGAGGGAACTGGTTGTGAAGATGATCCAGTCATAGGTCTAGTCGAACCAGTTGGTTGAGTATCGGAAGAATTCCTGCCCAACTGATCAACGACATCATTGACCTCAGGAACATCTTCAGCCAGTTGTCGTAAGGTCCTGCGCACTAAGTAGCTTCATCAAAAACAACATTGCATGTTATTTCCACAAGTTTGGTGGTCTTGTTAAATACTCTATAGCCCTTGTGAGAGGGATGTCCGTATCCAACAAAGACACCCTCATCAGCTTTAGGCGAAAAAGCATTTAACTTTGACTTGCCATTATTATGGATATAACATGGTGAACCGAAAGCACGGAGATGAGCTATAGAAGGCTTACGACCATAATATACTTCGTAGGGAGTTTTCTGGAGTCTGTCGTTGATCCCGCTTCTATTCTGAGTGTAGCAGGCCGTCACCAACGCTTCTCCCCAGAAACTCTGTCCTAAGCCGGACTCTGCCAGCATGGACCGGACCGCTTCTTTCAGCGTCCTGTTCCTACGTTCTGCCAGTCCATTTTGCTGCGGTTGCCTAGGTGTAGATCTTTCATGTTTGATACCAGCTTCCGCGCAAAAATCCATCAGCAGACTGTTGCAGAATTCAGTCCCATTGTCCGAACGTATCCGCTTCACCACAGCTTCTCTCTGTTTCTGAGCTTGGATGATCAACTCTGGAAGAATGATCTTCACCTCATCCTTGGTTCTGAGAAGCTTTACCCATGTGTAGCGCGAGTAGTCATCGACTACCACCAGCGAATATCGTCGTCCTCCAATGGTTTGAGGTGCTACTGGTCCAAAAAGATCCATATGTAGCAGTTCGAGTACCTGACTGGTACTGGGGCAGACTGGCGACTGGTTCTTGAAGGACTTCTTAGTTTGTTTGCCTTGCTGGCAAGCCTTGCAAATTCCTTCCTTCTTGAACCCGCCCTTAGGAAGACCATCTACAAGATCATGCTTAGTCAGATAATTAATAGTTTTGAAATTCAGATGACTTAACCTTTTGTGCCACAGCCAGTTTGTTTCCATGGAACTGGTGGCCACGAAGCATGAGTCAGTCTTCCCGCTATGCCAGTCGACGACATAAAGTCCTCCTTTGCGAACACCTCTCAGCTTGGTCTCGCCAGATTCCTTGTCTTTGATCTGGCACTCTGATTTCTCAAAGGTAACTGTGTACCCGTAGTCGCACAGCTGACTGATGCTCAGGAGGTTGTGCTTGAGGTTGGTGACAAGGGATACATTTATGATTCTGACATCGTCCTTCTCGATGCAGCCCTTGCTGATAACTCTGCCCTTTGAGTTATCACCGAATATGACTGGAGGTCCTTTGACCTTGGTAAGATCTGAAAATAGAAATTCTTCACCAGTCATGTGAGCGGAGCAACCACTGTCTATGATCCACTCGCTCGTTCTATGAAGCTGTGTCGCATGATCCTGTACCTGCAAGAAAGAAATGAGATTCATTTAGGTCCCCGATCTTTCGCGGGTCCTGCAGGGTTAGATCGTTGGATAATTCCTTTCGGAATCCAGACTTGGGTGATTTTCAGCTTGGTTTTATCCTTGCTGACATCATTAACAGCCTTTCCCTTCCTTTTGAAATAATGAATGCGTTTGGTTTGGGAAAGTGAGGTTGTGTGTGTATCTCCCTTGGAAGTACGCTTCTGCTGGGAGCTTCGGAAATGCTTTTCCGGTACATTGTGATGCCTTGGTGGTCCCTGAGGACATGGACCACCACGGTTAGCATTCATAGCCCTTTGTGAAAACTTTTGATTGGGCTCGTGCCTCTGATAGGTGTTCCTCCTATCAGGTATTGTCCTTCTCTCAGAATTTCTCTGAGATTGGGACCCCTTGTAAGTATGCTGGTGACTGGCATACTTAAGAGGTTGTGCGTGGAATCCCTTGACAGCTGGTGCTGGCTGTCGGATCCCACTGGCAGCTGACGCTGACTTCCTTGCCTTAGAATATTTCGGCTTAGTCTGTGTCCTTGGGTGTGCTGGCGTCCTGTCAGCAGAGGATCTTGCCAGTTGAGGATTTTGTCGTGATGACTCACCTATGTATCTGGACTTATGGTTCCTATGCTGATTACCCATTCGGGACTGACTGGTATTACCAGCTGGTGCTGATGCACTTGCCAGTTTGCCCTTACCCTTACTAGTAGTGATTTGTTCGGGCTGGTTTATGCTCAAATCCTTTGTAAATCCCAACCCGGACTTATCAGAAGGCTTTCTCCAATGACTTAGAGCTGCTTCCAAGTCTTTTGAGCCTTTATTTAGAAAATTTATTCTATTTTCTTGCTCCAGAACGAGATTGTGAAAATTATCTCGCTCAGTTTTTGCAATTTGAAAATCTTGGAGCAACTCAAAGTGAGTCTTTTTCAAAGTGGCTAGCTCTTCGCTGATTGACCTCGATTTTTCAATCTCCTTGGTCAAAACAGAAATTTGATCTTTCAGCGAAGCATTTTCTCCAGCCAAGACATTCTTTATTTCATAAAATTTTAAAAATTCTTGTTGAAGAATGTCTATTGTGACATCTTCTGAGTCGGAGCAACGCGACTCAGAATCGTCTAAAATGTGAGAAGGCATGATATGCATTGGGGGAGCTGATGATTGTACCTGATCATCAGCTGCAAGTGCCTCTTCACTGTCAGCACTTCCTTCAGCTGACTCCTCACCGAAGGCTGCCATAAGTGCCAGTAGAGCTTCCTCTTCTGACTCTTCATCTGACTCATACTCTCCGTCGTCATGGTCAGGAATGTCGGGAACTTCTGTCCTGGTCAGCATAGCCTTGGCAACGTCTTTCGATGCACGCTCTTCAAAGAGCTTCTTCAGCCTTTCCCGCTCACCCTTTTCCACCTGTGGACATTCAAATTTAAGGTGATCAGGGGATTGGCACTGATAGCAAGCACGGGGAGCTCTCTTGATGAATTTTCCATCAGATGAGCTTAGAGATACTCCCTGTTTCGACTTGGCTTTCTCCAGGAGAACGGCCAGTCTCTTCATCTGTTGCTCAAGGTCAGCGATAGAGCTCTCGCTGTCTTTTGAGTTAGATCCCGATGTGGCTGGGATCTTTTTCTGCTGGTTGTGCTGGGCAGCAGGTCTGTCAGCATGGAAGGGCTTCTTGTGCTTCCATTTGAAGTCCTTCTTGACGAAGTAAGCTTCGTCTTGAGCTTTGATACTGGGGGATCCCATGTTCCGGATGGCCTCATTCTTGTTTACCATCTGGATATCCCACTCGTGTGCCTGCAGTTGAGCAAATAACTCCTTGGGAGTCATCTTGGACAGGTCCTTCTCCTTCAGAGCTGTGGTCTTCACGAACCAGTCCTCCTTGGGCATCTTGGACAGGATCTTGGCATTAAGATCTTCATTTGAGCACTTCCTGTCCAGTGACTTTAGCTCGCTGACGATGGCGTTGAATCTCGCCTCCATCTCCTTGATGGTTTCTCCAGGCAGCATCTGGAAGGACTCGTACTTGTCCACTGCAACCTGCAATTTGTTGCGTTTCATTTGATCAGTTTCTTGACATAGACTATCAAGGTAATCCCATACTCCCTTGGCATTGTCAAACTGGAGGGCTTCCTCCATCAGCGACTCTGGAAGAGAAGCCAGGATCAACTCGTGAGCAATGGAATCCAACTGATTCCGCTTCCTGTCCTCGGCGTTCCATTCGCCTTGAGGCTTTGGGATCACAGCAGCTGGACGATCTCCTAGCTGGTGCTGTATCATGGTGATCTCGATTGGCCCTTTCTCCAGCACATCTTTCATTTCCGGATGGATGCTCTTCAGAGAAATGAGTGACCTCTTTCGCCATATGTCATGCTTCTCAGTCTTGTAGTCGAGTAGCTTCGGAGTATTCATCTTCGTGTACCTGAGCTAATCAACAGACAAACAAAGGAGTGCAAGGAAACGTGGATCTCGGTCCTAAGCGACTCAGAAACAATCGGTCTATAAGAACCTCGCTCTGATACCACTTGTTGGTCCCGGTTTTTCAGAGTATAAAACGTTTGCAGCAGAAATAATAAAAGAGTAAACGTTTTCTTGCACTTGCTGGTTAACCAACTGACTGGGACCTGTCAGCTGGTGATTCAAAACTTTGAATATTTTAGGCCTTGTTTGCGCAGTTATCAGTTTTCAGAGTATACACCAGCACTTGGGTGCTGGATTTAAAATAAGAACGTAATGCAGAAAACTGATAAAGACAAAGGATTTATAGTGGTTCGATCAACTGATCTACGTCCACTCTCCAGTCGTAGCACTGGAAATTCACTAAGAGTAATCAGGTACAAGAGTCCTACGATCTATCTCTAGCTGGTGAATGCCTCGTCCGCCAGTTCACTAGATCAACCGCTCCCGGCCTTGTTTCCTTCTTCAACT
>JAPKLW010009371.1:0-12330 GCA_026898455.1 Plectranthus barbatus | reverse complement strand
CTGCGATTTTCAAAACAACAAAACTTTTTATCTGATTTTCCTAATCAGTGTTTTCAAGAACGTTTGACTTAGTACTTAAGGTTTTTCGTTATTTCTTTCCCTGAGGGATCGATAATTTCATTTGCCGCTATATTATTAGCTTTGCTAAGTCGCTGTTAAATAATTATAGCGATCAAATTTTGGCGCCGTTGCCGGGGAAAGAATAGAATTAATCTTACTATTGAGTCTGTGATTGAAATATTGCTTTAGGCTGTAATTTTCGTACTTTCTGAATTTTTCTCGCATTTTCGTATTTTACGTCGATCAACGCTTTTTGGCATCGATCGACGAAGTTGTTTCCTTTCGTCGATCGACGCTGTGTCTCGTCGATCGACGCTTTGCTCGTTTCAGAGGCTCAATTTTCTTAATTCAGTTCGTTTCGTTTATTTTCAGTCTTACCTCACTACCTCCTTTGCTGTACAGGTAGTGCATGAGTACAAGAGCTAGAGGAAAGGACCCGCTGTATTACTATCCGGACATTGAAGCTACTTGCAGAAAGATTCGAAGGAATAAGCGTGCTCAGGAAAGCTCGAGTAATCACACGATGGAAGATAACGTACCACCGCCTCCACCAGTGCTAACTGCAGAGGAGCAGGCTGTGCTTATTCAAGAAGTCCAAGCTATAAGGGCGCAAATCCAACAGTACAATCTGGAGAAAGACCTCGAGAGGAACAATCCGAATGGAAGGGATCTTCGCCATAACCCACTATTTGAGGACAACCCGACATTGAAGAGGAAGACAATCAGGATCCTCCAGAGGAATCTGACGATGAGGAAGAAGAGGAAGCCATGCAGAACCGGTATAAACCTCGGTTCAAGGAGACAGATTTCAAGATTGTCATCAATGCCAACAATTTTGAACTGAAGACCGGATTGGTGCAGATGGTGCAACAAAATCAATTCGGAGGAAGACCTACTGAGGACCCCTATGCGCATTTGGATAAGTTCATTATGCTCTACAACACTGTCAAAATTGGAGGAGTCAGCAAGAGTGCCATCAGAATGCGTCTGTTCGCATTCTCTCTAAGGGATAAGGCACAATCATGGTTCACCGCACTGGACAAAGGAAGCATAGGCACGTGGACCGAATTGAGGAATGAGTTTCTTGGGAACTTTTTCCCTCCGAATGTTATCAGGCAAAAAAGGAAAGAAATCATCAGGTTCGTTCAAAGGCCTGACGAGAGCTTCAGTGTGATGTGGGCCAGATTCAAAGAGCTGTTGAGAGCCTGTCCCGGACATGGTTTTCCGCCAGGAGAACAAGCTGAAGCATTCTATGAAGGGCTCAATGATAAGACAACCAAATTGGTGGACACCACTCTAGGAGACACAGTCATGACGAAAAGTGGAAAGAAAGCCATGGAGTTCTTCCAAAAGATGGCCAACAACACTCAACGGTGGTCCTCAAGCTGAACTCGGCCTGTGAAAGCTGTCGAGAAAGTGGTGGAAAAAGTTGCCGAGCAACCCGATTTGGCAGCCGAGCTGAAAATGCTTAAGGAAGAGTTTGCTAATCTGAAGCAAGAGAAAACAGTTGCTGCAGTTGAAGCAGTGCAGGGTCCAGTCGAGGAAGACAATGCAGAAGTGAATTTCATTCAAAGGGGCGGTTATGAAAACAACTACCGAGGAGGATAACAGCAGCACAATCAGCAGAATAACCAGCCCTATACCTACAATCATGCAAGGAATCACCCTGGATTCTCCTACGCAAACCCTCAAGCTGCAGAGCAACCACCACCAGGATTTACCGTTCAAGAAGGGGCAATAGTGGAGAAGAAGAAGCCAAATCTCGAGGAGATTTTGGCTAAGTTCATGGAGGGCTCCACTGATACTGTAGCCAAGTTGAAGCAGGAAATTTCTTGCGTGAACACTAAAGTGGACCAGGTGCAAAAGCACGTACAGATTATTGAAAATTAAGTCAGCCAGATCGCCGATTCCCTAGGAACTAAACACAAGCCGGGACAACTTCCGAGCAACACTCAGTTCAACCCCAAGAATCAGAATCAGAGGAACCAGGTTAACGCTATAACTCTGAGAGGGGGCAAAACCTATGAAGGACCCAAGCAAGCAGGGACAGACACCCGGGATGAAGGAGAAGCCGAGAAAGAAGAAGAAGTCATCACAGGCGAAGCTCCGTTATATCGACGACGCTTCCCTGTCGATCGACGAAGAGCCAAAACGTCCGTCGACCGAGGCTGACCCTCGTCGATCGACGACCGCCCCTGCTCCACCAATGAAGAAACCGCCTTTGCCATATCCGCAGCGGTTTGCCAAGACCAAGATGAACGAAAGGTATGCACGATTTCTGGAGACAATGAAGAAGGTGCATATCAACATCCCATTGGTAGAAGCTCTTCAAGAAATGCCCGGGTACATCAAGTTTCTAAAAGACATGGTCTCTCAGAAAAGACCGTTCTTGGAGCACGAGACGGTCAACCTGTTCGAAGAGTGCAGCGCCATCATCCAAAAGAAGATGCCGATCAAAAGGGAAGACCCGGGTTCCTTCACAATCTCTTGTGTCATCGGAGGTGAGACCTTCGGGAAGGTTCTCTGTGATTCGGGGGCATCAATCAACTTGATGCCACTTTCAATCTTCAAATGGTTAAAGATTGGAAGCATCAAGCCCATGACAATCTCACTGCAGATGGCCGATCGATCAGTCACTTATCCGAAGGGCATCGTTGAAGATGTGCTGGTAAAGGTAAAGGATTTCATTATTCCAGCTAATTTTGTGGTGCTTGACATGGAGGAGGATCGAAACATTCCTCTGATCCTCGGAAGACCATTCCTGAAAACCGGAGGGGCATTGATCGACATCCGCGATGGCAAGCTGACGTTCCGAGTGAACAATGAGTCCGTCACATTCTCGATTTACAAGGCAATGCAGAAGCACGACGATGGAAGCTATGCAGAAGAATGCCACATGATCAACTGCTTCAGCCCGGTAATGTTTTCCCCTTTCGCCTGTCTCAAAAGTGAGCCGGATTTCCTGGAAAACTGCTTGCAACACTCCCTTTCCTCATCCACAAATTTGGACGAAGCAACCGAGGGGATCCTGAATCTGGTCATGGAGCTGGATGTGTTTGAAGAAGTCACTCGTGAGAAAGAACTTAAAAGAGAACCGCTGCCCAGCCACTACAACCAGTACTCGTCGATCGAGTCCAATGCCTCGTCGATCGATGAAGATGCTTCGTCGATCGACGGCAGCTCGGAAAAGCCGATCTCCAGCTTTGAGCCGCCAATTCTGGAGCTCTAGACACTCCCGACACACCTCAGGTACGCATTCCTTGGGTCAGATAGCACTTACCCTGTTATCGTTTATGCTTATCTTTCACAGGGGGAGTTAGACAAACTGCTGCGAGTTCTACGGACATACAAGTCCGCCATCGGATGGACTTTGGGAGACATCAAAGGGATCAGCCCTTCGCTGTGCATGCACAAGATCATCCTTGAAGAGGATGCCAAACCAAAGAGACAAGCACAACGACGTCTGAACCCCATCATGCAGGAGGCTGTAAAGAAGGAGGTTCTCAAACTCCTTGACCATGGCATGATCTACCCAATTTCCGGCAGCAAGTGGGTAAGCCCCACACAAGTAGTAGCCAAGAAAGGAGGGATGCAAATTGTAAAGAATGATGATGGAGAAGAAGTAGCGCAAAGACCAATCACGGGATGGTGAGTCTGCATTGACTACCGAGCTTTGAACACCGCCACGTGCAAGGATCACTTTCCTCTTTCCTTCATTGATCAAATGCTCGATAGATTATCTGGTTACCCTTTTTATTGCTTTCTTGATGGTTACTCAGGGTACAATCAGATAGTTGTGGCACCCGAAGATCAACACAAGACGGCATTCACCTGTCCATATGGAGTATTCGCCTACCGACGGATGCCCTTTGGATTATGCAATGCACCGGCCACCTTCCAGAGATGCATGACGGCAATCTTCCACGACCTGATCGAGGACATCATGGAGGTATTTATGGATGACTTCTCGGTTTTTGGTAGCTCATTTGATATCTGTTTGCAGAATTTGGCTATTGTACTTGAGAGATGCACCGAGACAAACCTATGTCTCAATTGGGAGAAATGACACTTCATGGTTCGGGAAGGAATCGTGTTGGGACATAGAGTATCAGCCGAGGGACTGGAAGTGGATCGAGCCAAGGTAATAGCCATTGAGAAGATGCCACCACCAACAAATGTCAAAGCCGTCCGAAGTTTCCTAGGTCATGCAGGATTCTATAGGAGGTTCATCAAAGACTTCTCAAAGGTATCCCGGCCCTTGTGCAACTTGCTGGAGAAGGATGTGTCCTTCGTTTTTGATGAAGAATGTCTGAAAGCATTTGAGAAGCTGAAAGAAGCACTGGTAACTGCACCAGTCCTAACCGCACCAGATTGGGAAGAGCCTTTCACATTGATGTGCGACGCCAGCGACTACGCTGTTGGAGCAGTTCTGGGCCAACTGAAAGGAAGACTCTTCCATGTGATTCAATACGCCAGCAAGAGCATGAATCCGGCCCAATGCAACTACACCACGACGGAAAAAAAGATGCTCGCGGTCGTGTATGCCTTCGACAAATTCCGGCCTTATCTGATAGGCTCAAAAACAATTGTCTACACCGACCATGCAACAATCAGGTACCTGTTTGCAAAACAAGATGCCAAGCTCAGACTGATCCGATGGATTCTGCTGTTGCAAGAGTTTGACTTGGAGATCAAGGACAGAAAAGGAAGCGAGAACGTCATCGCCGACCACTTGTCAAGGCTCGAACCACCGGTCAAAGGAGATGATCAGCAATTGACAATCCGAGAGACATTCCCTGATGAACAAGTCTATGCCTTGAGGGACATGGATGAGATCTATGAATCCAAAACGACGTGGTTTGCAGACTTCGCCAACTACTTGGTCGGCGGCGTACTTCCTCCGGACGCCTCTCCATATGCAAAGAAGAAGTTTCTGCACGACGTCAGATTCTACTATTGGGAGGATCCCTACCTGTGGCGCAGATGTGCTGACGGCGTCATTCGCCGCTGTGTGCCCCAGTCCGAGTGGCACAAAATCTTCGAAGCCTGCCACTCATCTCCTACTGGTGGCCACCATTCAGCCAACTGGACTGCCTTTAAAATTCTTGCAAGCGGTTCTATTGGCCTTCCATCTACGAAGTCTGTTGCGGATGGATAACGGGCTGTGATCGCTACCAGAGGACCGGCAACATCTCGCGAAGGAATGAGATGCCACAGACTCCGGTGATTGAAGTGGAAATATTTGATGTCTGGGGGATCGACTTCATGGGACCCTTCCCGCCATCGCAAGGATTCACATACATCCTATTGGCAGTGGACTACGTATCACGTTGGGTCGAAGCCATTCCGACAGTCACCAACAACTCCAAAGTTGTCATCAAGTTCCTGCAAAAGCTCATAACAAGATTCGGAACACCAAGAGCCCTGGTAAGTGATGGGGGATCACATTTTTGTAACAGATGGCTTTCTTCTCTTCTTGCTAGGTACGGAGTAAAGCACCGCGTTACTACCCCATATCACCCTCAAGGGAACGGGCTGACAGAACTATCCAACAGAGAAATCAAGCAGATTTTGGAGAAGACGGTAAAGCAAAGAAAGGATTGGGCGGCAGTCCTCGACGATGCACTTTGGGCATACCGCATCGCCTACAAAACACCGATTGGGACATCTCCGTATCAGCTGATTTTAGGGAAATCATGTCACCTTCCCGTCGAGATGGAACACAAGGCTTGGAGGGCAGTGAAAGAATTAAATCTGGATTGGAGGACAGCTATAGAAGAACGCGCTATGGCACTGAACGAATTAGAAGACTTTCGGGACGAAGCCTATGAGAACAACGTCATTTATAAGAATCAAGCAAAGAGATTCCACGACAAAAAGATCCGCTCGCATGTTTTCCATTCAGGTGACAAGGTTCTCCTCTTCAAATCCCGTCTTCGATTCATGCCCGGAAAGCTGCAGTCAAAGTGGGCCGGACCATACACCGTGATCTGCCAATTCATGAACGGTGTAGTTGAATTAGCTGGCCAAGATGGAAAGAATTTCAAAGTGAACGGGCAAAACCTGAAACCATACTTCACCCCTCTTCAGATCGAAGCAGTGGAGAAGTATTACTTGAACCGCCCTTAAAAAATCAGGTATTGTCGAGCTAGCGACATAAAACCAAGCACTGGTTGGGAGGTAACCCAACAGTTTCCTGTTTTATTTATTTCTGTTATTTTCAATTCAGTCTAGTCGAGTCAGTTATGTTTCATTTTTTTTTTCAAATTTTTTCGGGTCCAGTCATCTATCGGGCCACGTCGATCGCTGCTCGTTGGAATCGATCGACGAGGAAATTCTGCCACATCGATCGACTCCAATGCTCGTCGATCGACGAGAAAGTTCCGCCTTCGTCGATCGATGAAGATGCCTCATCGATCGACGTGAGTGTTTCTGAGGCCGGACAGAGGCGGGTTTAAAACCCACTTCGTCTCATTTTTTTTTTCACAAACACACGACGCACGCCTCTCTCACTCTCCCAAACACCCACCTCGAATTTTTTCTCTCCAAATTCATCACAACCAACCACGGTATGTATCCTAACACTTTCCTCTTCGATTATTTCACATGTTTTGAAGGATTTGAGCATGATTTTTGATAAAAATTGAATTTGGAGCCCTTGTTTTCATTTTTGCAATTTTGTCGATTTCATAGCTATTCTTTATGATTATTCGATATGGTTAGTCATTTTAGTCGATGTGCTTACTTGTGATTAGTTTGCTGCTTGAATTTCATTGAATCTGACGAACGAAAGTTTGGGGGATAATTCTAGTTGGGGGTGTTATTCTAGTTTTGCTATTTCTGGGAAAATTCTGTCAAACAAGAAGGTAATATGCTAGGATAGAGTTTGAATTGCATGAATGTCGAATCAATTTTGCATGGGTAAACTTATTTCTGTGGATTATCGTGATCACTGCTATTTCTAACAGATTAATTATAGAACAGTGGCAAATAAATTTGTAAACCCGAAGGCTATCGAACCCACAGGGAAGAAATAACGAAAAACCCTGAAATACTAAACCATTAGTTCTTGAAATTACTGGTTAGGAAAATCAAATAAAAGTTTTGGTATTTTAAAATCGGAATTCTTTGAAGACGTAAAATAAACAGAAAATTAAATTGCTTTTGAAATCAAATATAAGAAACACAGATCCTATGGAATTCTTCCTATCAAGTATAGCATGTATGAATAAATTGATTAATTCCCAAATTTAATTCCTCTTCACAGTGAAACATCAGAAAAGTATTACGAACTTCTTGGTCTGACAATTCGCAAAGTAGATTAGTCAATTACCTATCTCCTCTCGGTCTCAAGATAAATCAACTAACTCCTACAGATCTACAGATTTATTCCTACAATTAATCTCCTTCAGTTACGACAAGAAATCAAATTGTATTGTGAAAATCTCTTTCGATTGAAAACTATTACAGTTACGTCTCAAGTAATCAACTAGAAAATCCTAATAAGTGATCAGCAAATCAAGATTTAGAGCAGCACAGATTTCACAAACTACGAAGGGAAAGGGAAAATAATTCAATCAATCAAAACATGTATACAAGAATAGTTGAAACCCTAGAATCTGAGAAGGAATTTAGTTACACATATTCATAGTAGTATTCATCAAAGAAAAATACAACCTGGAATGCATAAAACTGAAAATCCACAAAGTCTTCTCGTAGAAGCTTGTCTTCAAAAACATAAAAACCTAGAAATCCTTAAAACTCTCAAAATAATAATTGCTCTCTTGTTTATCTCTCCAACTCTCTCTCTAATTTCGAAAATTACATATATTTATAGTTGTGGAAAGATGTATCTAACAGGACTAGGATTTAGATATGAATCAATCTTCCAAATCCAAACAGAATCAGGTTTCCCGCATGGACTTCGAGCGGTGCTGATCTCGCTCGGTCGAGTAGCTGCCAACTTCTTCCTCGGTCGAGTGGGATGTGACTCGGTCGAAGAGGCCAAAACTCCTTCCTCGCTCGATGCTGGATGGACTCGGTCGATGAAGCCTTTCTGCTTCTTCGATCGAGTAAGCTTGCTCAAATACTGGGCCTAATTCCTTCGGTTTTTTCGACTAGAAACCTGCATGATTCATCAAACACGGCATTCCAGGTACAAAATCTAATTCATGCTCAAAAACAAGTAAGAAAATGATCTAAACATCACAAAATCAGTCAAAGAACTATAAGGTAAGTTAGTGAAAATCCTAACTTATCATATTGCACAATTGGATGCACTTACATTGGAAATTTTTTGAAGAATTGTGATGAACTTTGACAAATTTTTCCACTACCCTTGCAGTTTGACCATGGATTTTCGACCCACCTTCGCCAAACAAGCTCATGAGAGGCGATACAAAAATTCTCAGGAAATGAGTTCACTATCCGGCAGACACTTTACCCATGCCCGGAGACAATGCAAATGCTGGGAATCCGAGCAGATGTTGAAGCTCTCTTGCAGAGAATTGATTGGAATGCTTGGATGACAGCCCGCTGGCCGACATACCCGTCGCTTGTCCAGGAGTTTCTTGCCTCACTCCGCATCTTCGAGGTTCAGCCAGAATCAGAGCCGACAATAATTGGTTTCCAGCTTCTGAACCAGTACTACGAAATTCCAAGGGACGAGCTTGAAGAAATCTGGGGAGTCCACATTGGGGGGGTCGGTTTTCTCCCCCCACACTTCGACATTGCCCGATTCTGAACCCAGATCGCTTCTGATGCCAAAGAAGACCTGCGGGAGTTCGACTCGGGGACCTTGAAAGCGTCCTCCATCGACAACCCAGTTTTCAGACATCTTCAGAGATGCATGGGGTGTCGATCACCGGCAGACATGAGAGCGGGAAAGTAAGAGTGGGGGAACTTTTCGCCCTCTATTTCATGCTGACAGGGGAGCAGTTTAGCTTCGCGGCGCTAGTCATGGACCAATGGCGGCATCAGATCAAGGCCACCAAAGGCAACATTTGGAGCGGGGGATTGATCACCCCGATTAAGGAGCATGTGGGGATCGATTTGACACAAATCGAGTCGCTTGAGGACGACAACCGAGGACTCGGCACTGGGACTCTGGTGAAGTTGTTGATGCTTTCACCATGGGCGTCAGGTTGGTCTTTGCGGATGTCCAATGGGGACAGATTTCCACTTCCACAGCGGGACCTCACTCACGTCACCGATTATCACTTACGTGATAATTGGTTGATAAGCACACCCGCCCACTTGAGGCTGATGGTCGGAGCACAAGGAGGCCCAGGTACCTCCAGACTTCGACACCGACCACTGACCCAGCCAGACCAGCGACCGCCGCAGATGCCCCCAGAAATGCCCGAGGAGGAGGAACCTCAGGATGACGGAGGAGGAGAGCACAAACCTGACCGGACCGGCAGACGGCTGCTACGCCACTTCTTGGGAGAGTCTTCATCTTCCGGGGTGGATCTGGCGACGATCTACCAGTTTATGCAGCAGCAGGCTGACTTGCATGCAGCAGAGCACGCACGGCAGGCAGACTTTCGACAGAATGTGAACACGAGGTTGAATAACCTCGACACTCAGATGCAGCGACTTCTCCTGAACACGCAGCCTGAGTCTGTTTACCTACGCCGGCAGAGAGAGCGACAAGATCGCCGACGGCGACTGCCCGTGTGGCCATCTCCCGATGTTGAGATGGAGGATCCTCCGGAGGAGGAATGAGGTACCGTTTCCTTTTTCCTTATCTAACTTTCAAACTTTTCCACTCCTTCGAGTGAAACAAGTTTGGGGGGATGAGGATAGGAAAAGGGAAACATTTGTTTGCTTTCAATTTCCTGCTTTATTTTAATTTTTGTTGTTTCGTTGTTTTTCTGTTTTTTTTTTTGTTTTTGATTTTTGTTTTTCTGAACCATCACCATCCTTGTTCTTTTGCTTCAGTGTGAACAATTGCTCTCTGCAAGGCTTTTTACTCAAAATTAGTATTTTTGAACTCTTGATTTGTGGTACTTGTTCTAAGTGAATAGTCTGAGCATTGTTTAGGAGCTTTTGAACATAGGACAGTCGGAACTTTTTGATTATGATGGTGTTATGACTGATTACTTGTCCTTACTTGAACTAGAATTATTGATTGATAATCGAGATATTTGCTGATTAAGAATGATAATCTGTGTGATAAAGTAGCCAATGATAGGAGCTGTTTTGCTTGATATGTTGATCTTTGAAACTTAAATTTTTGCATGATAACTGTTCGAAATTGGATAATTATTGAGGAGCAACGAAAATTTCTACCCTGTGAGAAATTTGTGTCATTTTTCGTTTGATGAGTGACAAAGTTGTTAGATTTATTTCCTAGAATTTGACGAATTTCTCTCTTGAGGTTGCATTAAGTGCGGTAATAGGGTGAAAATGATTTTAGGCATGTTCTTTCGTAGCCCATCTCCCATACACTAATCTTAAATCTTCACTTGTAGCCCCTTTGAGCCTTGAATGAATTTTTTTCTTTGATTAGAAGGGTTGATGAATAAGATGATTGTGATTTATTGAATAGTGTGAATTGTGGGAATGTGATGTGAGGCCATGTGCGAAAAAGAAAAAAAAAAAAAGGAAGAGAGAAAAGAAAAAATTTTTAGGGGTTTCCATGGGAAAAGTTAGAAAAATGAACATTGGTGAAAAAAGAGAAAGAAAATGAGGGAAACTCGTTTATGTTGTTCATAAATAACTAAGAGCAAGTTCTTAGGAACCCCGAGAGAAAAAAAAAAGAGAAAAGAGAAAGATCAAGAATGTGCATAGATAGAAAAATGATGTGGTTATGATATGCTTGGGTCTTTGGGTTTAATTGCAATATTTTGAGTCACTTAGCCAAAAATATCCTACCTATTAGGTGAGCCCCGTTACAACCAAATAAAAGACCTTTCTGATTCCCTGAAAAGCCACACTAACAAGCAGTGGAGAGATGAGAAATTTGTCAAACCTATGGTGAAATAAACTAAAACTTTGAAGGAGTGGATTTCAAAACCATTTTGTTTGATTGAGCGATGAGTGCAAGCACTGCCCGGTGAGGTTTCACCTCAATAGTTTACCAATAAGAATTTGTTTGGATTGCATGATTTATGTGAATAAGTGAAACTTAGATTGAAAAAGAGGCTTGTGAGGCATTGCACGCTTGTATCTGCATTTGATTAGAATTCTTTTCTGTGAATTGATCGAGGACGATCAATGGTTTAAGTTTGGGGGAGTTGATAAGTTAGGATTTTCACCAACTTATCTTATGGTTCTTTGACTGATTGTGTAGTGTTTAGATCGTTTTTGTATCATTTTCGTGCATGAATTGGATTTTGTACTTGGAATGTCGTGCTTGATGAATCATGCAGGTTTTTAGTCAAAAAACAGAGAAGAATTAGAATTCCAATTTCAGCACCCCGTCGATCGACGAAGAGGCTCGTCGATCGACGAGGCAAAACAGGGACAGCGCTCGACGAAGGGAAAAGGAAGATCGACGGAAGCAAAGGCCGCGTCGATCGCTGCCAATGCTCGTCGATCGACGAAGATTTCCAGGCCCAGCGATCGACGCCAAACAGCCCTGATCGACGCGCATGCGGGATTTCTAGTCTGAATCTGATTTGGAGATAAAGGCATATCTAACCCTAGATACTGCTGGATACATCTTTCACTCCTATAAATATTCATGTAAAATTCGTTTTTTAAAAAAGAGAAGAGACTTAGAGCAATTACAAGATTTAGTATTGAAGAATTTTTAGAGTTTTATGTTTGAAGACAAGTTCCTGCGGGAAGATTTTCGGATTCCAGTTTTTATGCGATTCAGGTTTTATTTTTCCATGATGAATATTACCGTGAATATGTGTAACTAAATCCTTTCTCAGATTCTAGGGTTTCGAACTATCAATGTATGCTTGTTATGATTAATTGAATTATTTTCCCCTTCCCTTCGTAGTTTGTGAAATCTGTGCTTATTCATAATCTTGATTTGCTGATCACATATTAGGATTATCTAGTTGATTACTTGTGACGTAACTGTGATAGTTTTCAATCTAAAGAGATTTTCACAATATAATCTGATTTCTTGTCGTAACTGAAGGAGATTGATTGTAGGAATAAATCTGTAGATCTTTGGAGTTAGTTAATTTATCTTGAGACCGAGCGGAGATAGGTAATTAATTAATCTACTTTACGAATTGTCCAACAAAGAAGTTTGTAATACTTTTCTGATGTTTCACTACGAAGAGGAATTAAAATTGGGAATTAATC